>NDXZ01011583.1:0-10197 GCA_003055125.1 Paykullia maculata
TAAATAAATGATCAGGCCTCAATTTAAAATAAAAGCTTTGTGTTTGCTGGGTTACTGCATTTTTATTCGTATAAACTTCAGCAACTTAAAAAAATATGAAATCACTTTACTAAAGGCGTTGAAGAACAAACGATCTTTGTTAATAAATAAAAGAGAAGAGAACTTAAATCAATTTTTTTTTTTTTTACTTTTTGACAAACACACGTATGTACTAATAAACATATGTATATATGTGGGACCACACCAAGTGGACAGGAAATAACTTAGAGTTTATATTTAAGTTAAGACAAAGTGTGAACAGGTATACAATTATGTTAGGCAGATGGGTAGACAATGTAACGTTTTCATTTTAAATATTATTTTTTAAATACATACGCTTAAATACACGAGTTGCTGATAAAAACAATGAAAATTGTAGCCACAACTATAATACATAATTTTAAAACAACTCTTTTGCAACATGTTGCTGGCCATTTTAACACTTACACATTTAGTAAAAGTTTTGTATATAAAGAAATTCAAAACTTTGTGCAAAAACTCAGATTTTAAAAAAGAGATTTTTGTGTGATTAAAAAACAGATAATGAAGAGTTTGTGGTTGTTATTAAACAAACACAAAAATGCTGCTACTAACGCATTTTATAAGTTCTTTCAATTTGTTTTTAAAAGGTTTTCAAAGAATTAATATTAGAAATCATTAAATCGAACTTCCGATACGGTGGTACAAATAATTTGATTATGTATAAAAAATTAATAAATAAAACTATTTTTAAATTAAAAAAAAAGAACTTGGGGTTAATTTTTTCAGATATTAAAATTTTGTTAAAAGTAATATAGTAAACGTTTGTTTAATATTCTTTTCAAGATTTATCTTAAATTAATTAGTTCTGCTTTCCTAAAGGTATCTTTTATTAATGAATATTTTTATTAATAATCTTCGAAACTTAAAATTCATGCATGTCAACATGTTGCTAGCCATTTTCTTTAGAACTAAACACTTTTTGTTTAAACTTTCTAATTCCAATAGTAGTAATCGTTAAAGCATAAAATTCCGTTCATTGTATACCTGCCTGAGATTTAGTTTTATAATCGCCAAGATAAATTATTTTTAATTAAAACAATTGTTAAACTGTGCCGCATACTAGAACACTACGTAATTAATTGTTATAACGAATCGAATTAAGGCAAATCAAGATAAATTTAATATAATAAATAGAGAAACAAATTATTAATCACAGTAGCTAAGAGTTCACTAGTAATAAAAATTAAAAAAACATATAACTAAATACTTGGAAATTAGTCACGTTTTATTTTACGTTGGTAATTTTATTAAGTTGTAAGTTAAAAAAAAAATAAAATAAAAATAGCTAAGATACACATTCGTAGTCATATTGCAATAATAGGCTGAAATCATAATTTTATAATGAAAATATAATTTATTTTTTTAACCGCATTATGGACACAGAATTTCGCAATGGCATGTCATAACATTTATGACAACGTTATGACATATAGAAAAGTGTCATAGTGTCCATTGAGTTTATGCCTCTATTAAAATTGTCCTAAAGTCTATATACTATTACATTTATAGATGTAATGTTTCTTTTCTTTAGAATGTTTAAATAAAAAAGTTCAATTAATTACCAATCAGGTATTAGGAAGTAATTTTGTGTTAGATAAACAGCTAAGTTCGAATTTGATTAAAATTAATCACAAAGTTTTTAAATTGATTGATTTGAAAACAAACGATATTCCCCACATGTCTTATTGTTTTTATTTATATTTTATAAATAATTATTTATACAGATTTTGAAATATATATGTTACTTTAACAACACGGTTTAAACAAAAGAAACTTTATAAGTTTATAAATTATTTGATAAATTTTTGATAAAAAAAAAAATTAAATAAAAATGTCGTTAAAAGTTGCTTCTCTTCTGGTTGGCAACACTTTGCTACACGAGTGGCGGAATATTTGAATCTTTTGTTAATTAAAGGTCATCCCAAAAATGTCCACTTTTAAAAAACTTTCTACCTATATTCTCAATTTTTATTTCTAACCAGAGTTTGTTAAATTCTATTTTATTTCTTTTCTGTCAACATTTATGCACTTTAGCAACATGTTGCTAAGAATTTTACTGCGTAGATTTTTTATTTTATAATAAACATATATTTTTACTGCTACCTTCTACAAAACAGTTAAAATAGAAGTTTAAAACAAATAAAATTAAGTTAAACTTTCAAAAATAATTCGATTTTAACGAGTAATTCGAGTTCAAAAGAAACATTTTAATGTTTGTTTTACGGAACTTTTATTAAAGCTGTTGCTAATGTATGTGCGCTATAGCAAGAAAAAATTGTATTTTAACATGCCTTTACGTTTGTTTAATAAATGTTTCTTAAGAGAAAAAAAAAAATTAAAATAAAATGCACATATTGTCTCAAAGCAAACGTCTTCAAGTGATTCAATGTTTTTGCAACTTTTTACTACGTATATCGGTTAACCAACTTAGGCTTAACTTAAAAAAAATACGTTAAACTGTTTTTTAAATTCTTAAATTTCTCCTATAAGATCTCACGCAAAACTTTTGTTAATTTATTAAAACGTTTATTTAACGTAAACGTAAAAATGAGGTCATTTAACCGCTGCATTTTTAAACTTTTTTCTTTTAATTTTCTTATATATTATTAATATTTTTTATTTTCTCTGGTTGATGACACTGCATAATTTTGGAGTGCATGATTTTGTTTTTTTTTTTTTACATGACAACGTAAAAATTATAAGACTCGCTGAGTATGTGTCATGTTAAAAGTGGTAAAATATTTTTGGTTTTTTTTTTGTGGTGTCACAATTAAAGTGTTAAATAGAAAAACCAACCATTCAAGCAGTCAGCCAACCAGCAAAATTTATACAGGCAGCAGCAGTACATTCATGTTAAAACGGAACAAAATGTTGCAGTTAAAATGACACAAAAAAAAAATAACAAAAAAATAAGTTGACAAAAGAAGAAGGAATCATATAGTGATATACAGTGGTTTTAAAACATGTCCTAAGCCGGTAATTTTTCTTCCAAAAATTAAAATAAAAAAAAATATTAATTAAACATTTCAAATCTAACAAGATGTCACTTACATACGATTTTAAGAGTAAATACCCTGTTGAATATTTTTATAAGCTGTAAAATTATTGACAGGTTCATTAAAGCAAGTACTTTGTAAAGTCTTTATTAAACAAACAAATTTCCTTAAATGATCAATTAAAAATGTTCAGATAATCATTTAAATTTACATTTCTTATAAGGATCCTTTTTATTATTCGTTGCGATTTACGTATGCTGTCTCTCAGCCGGTAGTATTCGTGCATTTCCAAAAAAACACTTAACCTGAAGTAACTGTTTTGCTGTTTAATGTTTTACATTTTTCTTTTTGGTTTATTCTTAAAATTAGGCCATTAATTTAAAAATATAGAAAACTTGCCATAAATCACTGTGTTTCCAATTATTTTGTGTTCAACATTTTAGAAATTCAAAATCTAAAATTGTAATTAAAACCGCATAAATCCAGCGATCAACAAATAAGTGCATTCGTTTGGAACGTTCAAATTCAGAGCGAAAAATATACATACATACATACATATTTAGATAAACAGTAAGTAGAGATAGCGAGAAAAGGAAGAAAACATTAATAGCTAAGTTAAACCATAACCCAAACATCAAGAGCTTTGTACTCGTTTACTTTAATAATGTAAATACCGTATGCGAAAGTACAAAAAAAAAAATAAAAAAACTAAAATGATATATTAAATTGTATAGAGAAAATTGCTTATACATTTTCTAAATATTTTTTTATTTAGTTGATTTTGATTAACGTTATGGTTTTGTGGGTTTTGAAAAAAAAATACAGTTAAATTGCACATTCATAACTTACCTTAAAAATACATTAAAAGTAAATGAGTAGATTTGTATTCTTAATGGTGAATGTAATTGTAAAGATGTTTGTGTGTATTTATGTTCATATATAATTTCCAATTTAAGGTGGAATATTTTTTAGGTTACACTTTTTTGGAGATTTTTATTAAGAATTTTAAAATTTGGCACCAATTTAGGTATTGATTTTGAAATTACACATTTTTGTTTTGTTGATTAAAGAGGGTTGGTGTTTTTTTTTTTTTAGATATGTACATAGATTCTTTTATTGATTTGCTTTGTGGTAAGTATAGATAATTTTGTTTTATTCATTTTAGCTATAAATACACACACTAAAGATCACATTGTTAACGCATACTTTATTTTTTCATTGAATTTTTTGTTTGTTTTTTTTTATAAATTTTTGCCTTTTTAAATTACATTTTATAATTTTAGAACAATTTTAACCACCTTACGAATGAGAAAAGAAAAATTTTTTATAACACGCACACTTGTTTTTTTTTTTGTCGATACTTTTATAAGAAAAACAATATCGAAAAAATAACGTTTGTAGCCGTTGGATACCGAAGGCTACTCGCAGCGACAACACACAACAAAACGTAACGATAATCAGGAAAGCAAGTTAGTGTGAAAAATGGTAAAAATAAAACGTCAAAAAGTCATAAAAGCAATTTACAGTTCGAAAGGTTATTTGTCCTGAAATGCTAAAGAAGAAATTCTTATATTAAAACTGCAACCCTTAAAATGTTTGCCAAGCAAATCCTATGAATACATAAACAGATGAAAGAAGATAATATAAAAAAAGAAACAAATATAGGATACCTACATACATATATATTTTTTTTAACTGGCATAGAAATACGTTTTATTTTTTTGTATTGCCACTTTGGTTTGCATTGGTTTATCTATATATTTGGACTTAAAAATTGGTTAAATTTACCCACTCTTTGTCATATTTTATTAACCCACCCTGTTTTATTTTGCTTTTTAATAATAATTCCTTGTTCTAATTTTTGTTATTGTTTTCACAAACTGTTTTGCATAGATACACAGGTGTATTTATTACTTGTATTCTTTATTCAAAGGTAGTTAAAAATGTTAATTTCTTGTTGTTTTTGTTATTTTATTATTGTTTTACTTAATATGTTTGTCAGTTAATTAGAATTAGCTGCTAAACCATTGTTTTAACTTTAATTTCATTAAAAATCTTTTTCTAGTAACTTGTTTTGTTATCAATTTTTATCCGCTTAACGTTATATTTTCGAACTCTACCGTTTGAAATACTTCGTTCAACTGTTTGTTTTGGTTGTTGGCTGAATGCTGTTGTTACGTGTTTTTGCTTGTTAGTTACGTTTTATCATAGTTCTCTCCTCTTAATTGTTTCGTTACTTATAAATACAGTTCTCTGAGTTTGCGCTCCAAAATTATTGCTTACATTGTGTGGAGGGGAATGTGGTAATTTGTGGTTTGTTTGGAGCCCTTTTTATTGTGTTGTTTTTGTTTTTTGTTGCACGATTATGTTTAGTTTAATTGGTAAACAGGGATGGCATATAGAATTTTTAAATGTTACTATTAAGCTTTAAAAACGGTACTCTTTTAACCAAAACTGTTTAAGTGTTTCACCAATTACTTTAATAAAAAATATCGTCGTTTTTTCTACAATTGTAATATTAGTACTAAAATAATTTTAAATTTAACGCAATCAAAAGGTTTGGGGGATTTTCTTTAGTTGGTACAATTTAAAGAATTCAAAACAAGACTAATTTTCAATTTATGTTTATTGAAGTTCATTAAAAAAATTTTCACGTTTTTTTTATATTAAGAGAATATTAAAAATAATAATCTAAGTATTGATTAATTAATATGGCAACATTCTACGCCACATAGGGCACACCTGCTTTTGTTTATCTTTTACCCACCCGCTACAAGTGTGTTGAATATAAACAGCTGATACACAAACCCAACATAACTGCAAATGTCAGCACAAAATAAAACAGCAAAAATAATTCCAACTAAAAGAACGGGAGAAAAGTGCTTTTTAGCACAGGCTACAAACACTTTTTTGTTGCAAAGAAAACAGACCGAAATTTTGAGGATAATTGATTTTGCGGACGGAAAAGAAAAAGTTTGTGAAAAATTTATATTAAACAAATTAGTGCAATAATATTTAGAAAAGAAAAAAATGGTAATAAACACAAAGATTTTAAAAACACATGCCCACTAAAAATTCGGCATAAAGTGAAACAATTTAATTTAATTGTAAGCAAAAATACAAATTTAATCATGAAACGACGATGACAGGAAGGAAGTAAAATGGTAGTGATTTATTGATTTTTTACAGAAGAAATTCTTTTAAAATTTGCTAAAAAATTTTGCATGTTCTTATATAAAATTGTGAATAAAGTTTAAAAAAAACCAGATAAGACAACCTGCTAAAAGTGTCATTTTGCATAATGTGGCAAGTAATGATTTTTTCTTACTTATTTTTTATTTTTAACAGTATACTTTTTTAGCCCTATTTTTATTGATACGCCAATCGTTATTAAGACCTAAAAGAAATATTAAAAAAAATAGTTACTTTTGTTTTAAATTGTTTATTTTTTCTATTTGTATCCTTAGAACGGGGTGTGGAAAACACTGATTGTATATTTTCTGTTATTGTGGAAGCACAAAGAGGATGCAAGGAACTTGTTTGCTAATGGCAGAGGAAAAAAAAATAATTGAAAAAACAAAGATGTAGTTATGGTCTTGCCTATGTTTTGAGTAAAATGTATTATGTACATATGTACATACTTATATATATACATACATAAATATATATGTATGTATGTATGTATGTGCTTGAGTGTATCCACTTTGATGCATCTTTTTCTTCTTTTTTTATCAGCCATTCACCTCCTCCTCCCACTATTTTTCAACATTGTTTTATTTTGTTTTTCTGCTTGTTTATCTTCTAATGATGCAGCGAAAGCTACTGCAGCATCATCATTGCTATCGTTTATTTTGTGTTTACATGTACACAGTGTCACAAAACGATGTGTTTTTTTTGCAATTTTTATATACAAATTTATTTTTTAGTTTGTTGTTGGTTAAATATAGTCCATATGTTGCATAGTAGATTAGAAAATCAGTAGACTTTAAAGCCATTTTTTGAAAAAATTTTAAAATAATGGTAGGTATGTGTTTAATTAAGTAAATTGTAATTCTAAAAAAACTAGTTGAAAAATTTTGCAAACCAAGAAAACAATAACAATTATTGTTTAGATCTTATTTTATGTTCTCTTTAATTTTTACTGTCTCAATTTGACACCAACATGAAGTTAAATTGAAACCGGCATTTTGTGAATTTGACACGAATTAGGGTGTCAGCTCTGTACCGGTACGTTGTCAATAAGTGCACATTTACCAAACATACATATATACATATGTACGTTTGCATGATGTGTTTTGTCTCCAGGACAAGTTTGAGAATTTTTAATTTTTGTTTTTTTTTTTTGGCAAAACAGTCAGAGTAGTTTCATATTTGTTTATACAAAACATGACAAAATCACAAGGGAAATAGGGTTGTAAAAGAAAGAACGGGACAAAACGCATAATATCCTATTTTGATAATTTTGCGTCGATTATATAAAAATTATTTTACTGTTTATTATTAGCTTTTTTCGAGACTTAAATGTTTTTGAAATAACATTATTCCCTGGTTTTTTTATCGTTGTATGATTAAAACGTATCTTATTTCTTTTAATTAAATACCAAACACAAAATATTTTTCCAAATTAAGGTGTATTCTTCAAACCCCCCTTTAACTTAACCATTTATCCAACATGACAGAAACTCAACCATTTTTCTCTTAAATATATTGTTAATGTTAATTTCAAATTTTTACGAATAATGCCAATAATTTCTTTAATTCTGTTTTAAAAAAAGATCCGTGTATTTAAACATTTTTTTTTTTGCAAATTTATCCGAAAATTTCAAAATTAATTTTCTCAAGTCAAACTTTTTATCAACAAATGATAATAAAAAGTGGTAGACATACTTCTTAAGTTTTTTCCCTGAAGTAAAATAAATAAAAAAAGGCTTAAAAAAAATTAAAATATTTGCGAAAATTCCCAACCCCGAATGTTTTTTATTACCCCCCGTAGTGGTTTATTTACTCTCACTGCTATCCTCCCTACTTTTGAAAATTTTAAACAATTTAAAATTTTTTCTCATTTCCTTAAGATTTGAAATTATGTTTCGTCCAATGAACTTGTTTTAAAACTTCTTTTTGTCGCGTGCTTTTTTTCCTTTTTTAGGAAAACTAAAATGGTTTAGAAAATTGTATATTTTTGGCGATTCTCCTAAAGGTTTGGTTTGTAAGCATAAATACAAAACAGCTATTTTGAAGATATTTGCAAAATAATTATTTGTTTGTAGTGTAGCAGTTGTTTTGCAAAAGCAGAACTTTAAATTATATTACATATCATTACAAAATAACATCTCCTAATAGCACCAACCTATAGACAATTTCATTTATTCATACCTTCATATACAATATGGATGCTTTTAATCTTTGTGCACATTTCTTTCTGCACAAACTACCCAAAAACCCCATCACACACACACATACATACTTATGTATATTTAGTCAGTCTGTTGTAGACCTTTGTTGTTACATCCTTTTTGTTATTTAGGCTTTTTAGAGGCCAAGTTTACGAGAAATATTATTGAATGACTGACTGCATTCTTGAGTGGTACTTGGAGGGGAGAGTCTGCCTTGCATTGGTTAATGTTATTGTTATATAAAAAATAAAATAATAAAAGCTGTTTGAATATATGAGTGATGACTGTATAGTAACGAATTCATAGATTTATTTGTTTTAAGGGATCTTTCCTAACATCCTTGTTGCATTTATGGCTTAATATTTATTTTTTTTATACATATGTACATACATACGTACAGTCCTATATACATATGTATGTATGACTGTATGTCTTTGTTTTTGTCATTCTCCAAATGACATTGGGGGTGGTTGATCAGAGTGTCTCACTTTTAGATTCGTTTACATTTTTCTGTTTTACTAATGATTTTTATCTTGTATTATTTCTGTGTTACAATAATATTCTTTGTTTGAAAGAAATGTAAACAGACTGTGATAAACAAAAATCAATGATTCATAATTCAATTTTCTTTCGATGCAGTATAGTAATCGGCATTAGAAGTTTCTTGATGAGTATTATGGATGACATAAGACATTAATGTTAAATGAAGCGTATGGAATGTGTATACATATGTTTTTAGGTTGAAATAATTGCTTGAGTGAATATGTTAATGTGTTAAGAATATTTCTATACAAACTTATTTATACACACATATTTAAAAATACATATAGTAGTACGATAGTAATCAAATCTTGGCATATAAATAATGATGAATAGAAATACAGTATTGTGCAATTAAATATCATTAAATATTTTAGCAATTTTAGTCACAAAGAGGCAACTTTATATAATAATGAGAATTTGATATCAAATCTAATGCATAATGCCGTATTTATTAACACCTGTATTTAACGTAATAAAAACAAAAACATTGAGGTATGATTCAATGAATTACGATGAAATTAAAAAAAGTATTACATATAAAATTATAAAAAAGCACTGAAGTGTAGGAGAGAAACAAATTTTTAAATCAATTAATTTTTTCTGATAAAACTCATATTATAATGAAAAAAGTTTAATGTTTTTTCTAATTTGCATTTTTTAATGTTGATTGATTTTTATTTTGCAAACGTAATTTAAAAAGGAGAATTGAAAAAAAAACGATTAATTAAAACCGATTATTGCCAATAATTTCACACCCTTTAACATGTCGCAAAGGTTTTAAATTAACCTAAGAAAATAAATGTATTGCATTTTTTTGCACGGTACTGTAGGTGAAGTAATGCATTAAAGGCTCATCAATAATGTGAGTGCAAGATTCAGATATTATTCATTGATCCATAATTCAATAAGTTAATAGATAATAAGAGAGTAATAAATTAAGTTAAGGTTATTTTAGTTTACGCTTAACCCTAGAGGACTCAACCAAAGTAATTTTCGTTATGATAGTTTTAAATAAGCGTTAACATGTTTTTTGAAAATAAAGTCTATAAAGTCTTTATTTATTCTTTTGCTGATTGGCTAAATATTTGTAATTGTTTTTCAGTACTATAGAGTTCAATACTCTACATATGTATATCTGTTAAATTGATTATCTTTATGTGTTTTATTTTAAATTTTTCTTTTTT
>NDXZ01011583.1:10248-20321 GCA_003055125.1 Paykullia maculata
AACAAATGTGAATAAAGAAAGTATGGCTTAAGTGGTAACGAGAAATACAAAATAAAACATTTACAATAAAAAGTAAATGAATTAAAAAACTAAACCCAATTAACTTTAGTTTGTAAAGAAATGCCGAATCAATCTCTCTTTCAACTTCAATGATATTTTGCAAAAATAAGTAAAATTAAAAAGAAAATAGAATATTTGCAAAAGAATCAATTCAAAGCAATCACTTTTAACATATACTCAGCAAATAAGTATTAGTAACAACATGAATAGCAGCAGTTCGGATATTACAATTCCAACAGGCAAAACAACGACAGCAGCATTAGACTTGAAAAATAATCAAAACAATACAATAGCAGCCACAAATATTGCAACAACAATACAATGCAACAACAACAACAGTTATAGCTTATCAAGGCAGCCACCATTACAACATCCAACAACTTTGTGTAGTGAATTGTATCATGCCGGCTTAACTGTAACAGGCAGCCTTAATGTTGGCACTAATAGTTGTAGTAGTAGCAGTAATAAAATGACGACAACAACAGTTGATGGCAATGCTGGCTTGGGCGGTGGTGGCGGCTGTGTTGGAGTTATGAGTGCAAGTGTTAGTGGTGTCAACAACATTGCAGCCGCAACTGGAACAACAACAACAACAACAACTAATAGTAGAACTAGCAGCATTAGTATGCATGATTTCGATAAAAGGCAATCAATAAATAACGGAACAGCAGCACTTAGTGGCCTTATGGTTGGTAGCTGTGGTGTAATAGGAAGTGGAGGGATTGTTGTTGGTGTGGGATCAAAGCCCCAAGAACGTTATGTATGGGAAATGCGTGCGCGCAGCCCTAATGTAACACCAGCCAGTACAGTGCTTAACTCACCGGATCTTAATACAGACATGCAGTACAGCATACATCCTCATCAGCGACAGATGCAACAAATACGTGTTGGTCGTAGTCCTGGTAGTCAGTTTGAACAGCATAATATACTGCCACAGGTGGGTCTTTTTTTAATTTAATATCATCTCTCTATCGCTTTCTTTGTCTATATTTTAAACATCCTATAATGTTTACCTACACAAAATTCTTTTATTAATCTAATTTTTATATTGATTTTTCATTTTTTTTTAGGGCCTGGCCTCTCCAGGCTCTCCCACTGATGTTGGCAAGGCGGACGGCCAGTGTTTGAGAGACGGTGAAATAGTGGTGTTCGATGACATCGATACTAACTGGATGAATAAGTCAAACAATTCATATTCTTCAAATCATTCCAATCATGTGCGCGATTCATTTAATGTCAATGAAGACATACTTAAAGTAACCAAAATGATTGGTCAACTTCCCATTGCCGAGTATGAAGGTTCTCCCAGACGTTTTGGCAATCAACCGCAAGCAATAAAAAATAATACATCTCCGGTTGGCAGTACTATGGTGCCCAAACGGCCACCAGGCTTTCCACAGCGTGTCTCTCCAATGACCTCGTTAACTTCCCAACAACAGCAGCAACAACATCAAGAAGCTGCCCATGCTCGCCATCAACAAATGCAACAGCAACATCAATTTTATGCTCAAGCCACTAGCAGTGGCAGTTGCACTAATTCCTCCATTTATAACAACGAGGCCAATAATAAGTCTATTGGCAATCTAATCGACATTGATGCCGATGATGAGGATGTGCTGGTGCCACAGTCACAGCAAACGCCACCTTCGTCATCCTCCAACCACAATAGCAACATGACGAAATGCAACAAAGTTAAGACTCCTACATTCGATTATTTATATGAATTTTCGGAAACTCGCAGAGTTTTAGAGGAATTTTTCAAAGCTAATCCCGAGGATGAAAAACGTTTTACGGATTTCACTGAAAGTGGTGATGATATGGGTAGCTGTGTATGTATTTTATTTTAATTATTTTGAATATGTATATGAATGACGAGGATTTTTTTTAATAATAAGTTCAAATTTTCAGGACACCCATCATGAGTTTATGCATCAGCACGATGACGAAAATAAACATATCGAACAAGCCTACATTGGTCAACGTTTAGCTAGAATACCCAAAGATGAATTGTATCTGGTGCATCGTTCTCCTACTAAGAAACAGGTAAAGAGATTTAGAGACAGTTTTTTTTCGCTCAGCGCTTTGAGTAAATGTGTGTGTTCTGTTTTTGTTACAATAAGAAATCACCTCATATAATTCTCAAGAGTGTAAAGGTTTTAACCCTTATCTATTATGGCCTTCTAAAAAACAACCTACTAGCTAAGAAAAAGCGAATATTTAAAGTTCATTGTCAAATGCTCAAACAAACTTTTTTCTATTTCATTTGCCGCATTTCAAAAAAATGTCATCTAAAACCCCAAGTGTGACAGGGGAAAATTGAAAATGTGCTGTTTATGTATTTATAAACCACAAAAACCAACAAATGTGTTTTTTTTTCGTTATTTTAGGTTAAAAAAAGATTGTATTTTCATATTTATTTCTTTATATTGACAGAAACAAATACAACAGCAGCAGCAGCAGCAACAGCAACAACAACAAAAACACCATCATCCACAACAACAGCCACAACAACAACAATGTGACAATAATATTGTGTATAATGACAACAACGACATTGAGTTGTTTATCGATTCGAATAGTCGCAGTAGTTGTGATTTAGCTGACACAGAATTAGAGGCGAATTTACGGCATCATTCACGTAATTTTACTTTGTCCCCGGAGACAACTGATTACGATTCAAATTGTGGCGACTTGGACAGTCTTTCGAATGACATTAATTGTACCACAGACTATGGAAAACTGTACACAAGCATGCCAGTGCTAGAAGATGGTCTATCGAGTGGTCACGCATCTGACACAGAAAATAATTGCCAGAATAAATACGAAGCAAATGGTGATGAGAACGGTATTTGTAAGGGTGGATTAAATGAGAAACAACAACAGCATCATCATCATCAGCTGCAGCAACAAGAAATGTTGGAACAAAATAAATACAACAATTGTTTGACACAAGAGTGTTTGGAAAAACAATATAGTGGAGCCAATAATTTAATAACAAATTTGGTAAATTTAGATGACACATTTAGAGATGGAGGCGGTGGTGGTGTCAATATGGGTGTGAGCGGTTTAATAGATGTGAATGAATTGAATTCTTGTAAACTACTACAACAACAGCTACATCATCAGCAAAATCAGTGTAATGACTTAATGAATACTGATAGTGGCTGTTGCAATTTAGCTTCCCTAAATACATCCAACGAATTAAGCAACGATTCTTCAAACTATGAACCGATTTATGCTACAGTCAATAAACATCATCAGCAGCAACAAAAATCACCACCACCACCACCGCCACCTGCTCCGCAACCCCATCGCCAGCACCAACAACAACAGCAGCTGCAGCAACAATCTCGCGGTAAACATCCCGGCCGTGCTGAATCGGTTGAAATTCAAGAAGCTATGAAGGAAATACGTTCTGCTCTGCAAAGAGCCAAAACACAACCAGAAAAATTAAAGTTTTGTGATGAAGTTTTACCTCCCGGTCCGGATTCGCCCGTATGGGTACCACGCAAAAATACTTCCGATTGCAATATAATGAATTCTTCGAATAGGTCGAATTGTGATGAAGAAGAGCAAGATACGGATTTGGAAACAGATCGTTTGTTGGGCCAGCAAAGAACCGATGATCAGAATATTTTTGATGACAAGGTAAGATTAGATATTTTTAAGTTAACAATTCAATGATTTTCCAATCAAATTCTATGAAAAGAAATTATTATCTAAATATTGTTTTTATAAACAGCAGTAGTTGCTTTTATAAAAAATCTCTTTATAAAATTTTTATTGAAGAGTATTTTTTAGGGCAAAATCTTTGTCAATTTTCAAATTATGGTTTCTAAAAAAAATTTCTATTTAAAAAGAAATTTGTTTAAATTAAAACAAACTTGATCCGCTCTGTTGTCTTTTATTTAAAATTGTCCTAAAGGACAAAGAAATTAATTTAGATAATTTTTGTAATACAAAAGAAATTTTAGTTTCAAATAGCTTTATTGGTCTGGCTGCACATTTCTTATGTCGTTACCAAATTAACACCATTTTCTTATGTATATTTTTCAGACAATCTGGCCAAAAACATCACGCATCGGTTCTGGTCTTAACTCTTCCGATCATTCACCAGCCTCCTCGGATGTCACTAATAATCTACACATTAAACCCCAACCCTTCTCTTCGGCCACTATACGTCAGGGTATTGGTACATCTTTAACACCAAATTCACCCGATCACTGTCAAATTGTGGGCGTTTCTGATGTAGCGGTTACATCACCGGAAAAATTGCAATTTACCAAAAGTCCCACGGGTTCTATAAAATCCCTAAAGGATTCCGCTAATAGTGATAAAAAAGCTAAATCACGTAATAAAGAGGGTAAATTATTGTTGAGTTATTTTTTTATTTATTTAAATGTAATTTAATTTTAATCAATAGTTTTAATGTGAGACTCTATTTCTTTCTTTTGTTCTGTCCTTATAAATGTCTTCTTCTTCTTCTATTTCTTTATGCACGCATTCACTGTAAAACTTAAATTAAATCTGTGTTTTGTCTAATGAATGTAAAACAAAAATAAATCCTTGAAATAATGTAAGTTAATACGATCAACAAAAAAGGAAAAACAAAATTTTATTAAACTATTTCTTTGGTTTTTTTATTATTTCATTATAGTACATCTTTTGTTTTTCTTAATTGCTTATAGTTTTTATTCGTAGTTAAGTATCTTTCGTATTCATTGTTGTTGAATAAAAAAAATGTTTAGATATAAATGCCAAAAAATAATTGTTCGTCTGCCTCTCCGTACAAACCTTGAATTTAAAATACGTGTCGTGGTTTTATAAACTTTGATACACATATTTTTTTTTTTTTTTTGGGCCCAGGACCGGTAATAATTCATTTATTTATCGATCTATCTTCCGAAAAAAGTTACCTCCAAAGTATTCGTGTTTAAACATAACAAGTGTTTTAAATACATATAAGGGTTATCCGTTTAATCGCTTAAATGTCTCTTATAGCCCTTAAACTGTATTAAGAGTTAAAGAGGTATAAGAGGCATTTAAGCGGTTAAACGAATACCTCTTTAAATTTCCTTAAAATCGGTCCAAGTTCCTTTATAAGTTTATTTTAAAAAATCACATAAACGCATAAAACTGTTAGATTTTAAATTTAATCTTTTAACTTCTATCAAAAAGATTCAAGGCATTTCACTTTTCAGGCCAGTTTCCTTTCAGAAATATTGGGATTGTCTTATAAATAAATTATGATGAATAAATAAATAAAATAATAATACAAATATCCTTAATCAATGTGGCCTTATGTGTTTCATGTTTTAGAAAAATAATTGTAGTGAAAAGATTAAACAAAAACTAATTTTTCGAATATTAATAGGGTTTTTGGATCCGGCAGTATTAATCGAAGGTGTCCTATTTCGTGCCCGATACTTGGGCTCTACCCAGCTGGTGTGTGAGGGTCAGCCTACAAAATCCACACGAATGATGCAGGCCGAAGAGGCAGTATCACGTATAAAAGTGAGTGCAACTTGCATTTATCCTTTCTTTACAAATTGTATCATTTTCCCTATTTTTTATTAAAAAAAAACCAAAAGCTAGAAAAACTTTATTAAAACATTAAACTAAAATATACAAAACATTTCCCTTTTATTAAATGCTGCTTAATTAATACATATAATGTTGTTTAAAACAAAAATCAAAAATAAAAAAAACGCTTAATTTTAGGCTTTGGTAAGTTATTATTCCCATTTACTTAATAAGTTTTATTATGTGCATGAATTTTATGTAGTTTAGCTGCTTTTATTATACCCAAATATTCGTTTTGCTTTACAGGCTCCCGAGGGGGAAAATCAACCATCAACCGAGGTGGATTTATTCATATCAACCGAAAAGATTATGGTTCTTAATACGGACCTCAAAGAGATCATGATGGATCATGCTTTACGTACCATTTCCTATATTGCCGATATTGGTGATTTAGTTGTATTAATGGCACGTAGACGATTTGTCCATTCTGATCCTTGTTCGACGGCTGACAATGAGTCATCCGGTGGCAATGCAAAGAGCGAAAAAGATTCTAAAGAGAATGGTGGTGGTTCCTCTACTGGCGCCAGCAAACAGAATCGTACACCAAAAATGATTTGTCACGTTTTCGAAAGTGACGAGGCTCAATTTATAGCTCAATCCATAGGCCAGGCCTTTCAAGTGGCCTATATGGAATTTCTAAAGGCCAACGGTATTGAGAATGAGAATTTAGCCAAGGAAATGGATTATCAGGAGGTGCTCAATAGTCAGGAGATTTTCGGTGATGAGCTGGAGATTTTTGCCAAAAAAGAACTACAAAAAGAGGTGGTTGTACCAAAGGCTAAAGGCGAAATACTCGGTGTTGTAATAGTGGAATCCGGTTGGGGTTCTATGTTGCCGACAGTTGTTATAGCAAATCTGATGTCGGGTGGTGCTGCAGCACGTTGTGGCCAATTAAATATAGGAGATCAATTGATTGCAATTAATGGCTTGAGTTTGGTGGGTCTTCCTTTGTCGACGTGTCAGAATTACATACGAAATGCTAAAAATCAAACGGCAGTTAAGTTTACTGTTGTACCGTGTCCTCCGGTGGTGGAGGTGAAAATATTGCGTCCTAAAGCACTATTCCAATTGGGTTTTAGTGTTCAGAATGGAGTGGTGAGTATTTAAAAAAGTATTTTATAGTTTTTTTTTCTGGTATTAATTGAAGCTTTGGTGTTTTTTTCCAGATTTGTAGTTTGTTGCGCGGCGGTATTGCGGAACGTGGTGGTGTTAGAGTTGGCCATCGTATTATTGAAATTAACAATCAAAGTGTTGTGGCTGTGCCACATGACACCATTGTCAAACTTTTATCATCCTCAGTGGGAGAGGTAAGTTAAAATGAAACACCTACCTTAAGCTATTTTGCTCGGCTTAGAATATTTTCTTCAGTTAACTAAGCGATGTTTATTTAACCGTCTGAACTAGTTTAATGGAAATACGAGGCACATATTTTTTCGCACAAGTTCTAACCCTACTTTTTTTTTTTGGTTGTAAATTGTTTTTGATTTCCACTATCTCCCATGCAAATGTACTTTTGGAGTTGGACTTAAGCGCAAATACACAGCTGACTTATAAATATGTACTCGAATTAAAATAAAATTCAACAGATATAGGTTTCATAGTAACGAAAATTTGCTAATGGTGTTTTAAAACCGAAAATAACCTTAACGTTCAACGAGTCAAAAGTTCTTAATTGTTTTTCTATTTATAGACAACTTTCTTATATGTATATGTACATCTAAATGATAATGTATCATAATTTAACAATTTCTAGATGTGTTTTTTAAATAATTCCTTCCTAAGAATAATATTAATTAAAAACTCTATTTTTGCAGATTTTAATGAAAACAATGCCCACTTCCATGTTTCGTTTGCTGACGGGTCAAGAAACACCCATTTATATATAAAATCTATACATTTATATATATTTTTTAGTAATCTTTAAGGCCTCTAACGAACTTTATTTATTATTGAAACTAAAATTACTCAATTTAATTATGAATACAATTTATAATTTTTCTTAATTTGAAATTCCACTCTAAAGGATTCTTAAAAATTAATAGAAAAACAAAAACCTTAACATAATTCTTAGACAGCAGCAGTTACAATATATATAAATAATATTTAATAACAATTTAAAAGCTTTTACGATTAAAGCTTTAATCAAAACCAAATTTAGCTTAAAAGCTAAAGCTTATTAAAAACGAAATTAAATTCACAGATATTTCGCTTTTATTTTGAAAAACTTTTATTTTATTTAAAATGAAAAAAGTTGATTCTTAGTTAAAAAGCATTATCTTAAATTTAAAGCAAAAACACTCTTTTTTTTTATAACAAATAAAAAAGAAAGACTGACAAATATTTTGTGTTGAAAACTCATTAGTTTTTTTTTTCAGAAAACAACAGCCTTTTTCATACAAAACGAATAATTTATAATTTTTTTAAACAAAAATTATAGGAAAAAATTACTCACTTATAGTTTAATATAAAATAACTGCTGCTAAATTGCATTTAGCTAAAAAGTTTATATTAAATAATAGAACCAACAAACAAAAAAATGCATCTAATTGTAACAATTTTTTTCTTATATTAAAAAAATATTGTAATTCATCTCTAAAAAAATTGAAATTAAAAGCAAAAATCTCTAAACAAATTCAAGAATCTATTTTATAAACTAAAAAAAAAATGTAATTTTAATTCTTACAACATGTTATTAGTTTAACTCTTAACAAAATTTAGTGCCATTTCACTCCAGTTAAACGATTATTATTTTTCACATCTTTTTAAGTTGTTATTTAAATATTTAAGTTTTATACGATTTTGTGCGTCTGTGTTTTACACTTTATTTCATTTTTTTTTGCAATATATAAAGATTATTAACGTTTATGAATTTATTAGCTATTAACATTTTTTATAATTATATATTATAAATATATATATATATATATACTCTTTTGTGTTTGAGAATTCGTTTAATTAGATAATTTTTCATTTTTTTTTTTTTTTTAACAATTCTTGTTTTTATATGTATATTAGCAAAAAAAGAAAGAAAATCCTTTTTATGTTTAAAAAACACATTTATTTTATATTTTTTATACCAAAAATTTACTGTCTAAACAAAAAAATTATTAGTAATTACATACATACATACATATGTATATTTTTATTATGTACTTGTGCTGTAAACCAGGGATTTAATTAATTGTAAATTTATATTTGAGTGTGTTTGCTGAAAATATTAAGTGATATTTAATACTGGCGCTTGAAAAAATTTTAAAAAAATTTAAGAAAGTGTTTTTAACTTTTTTGGTTGTTAGATATTTTTATAGCAAAACCCTAACAAAGAAGTGGTCCACATACATATTTATTTTTCTTGTAGTTCGAAACTTTAGTTCATCGTTTAAAATTAAATGAATACATTTTTTATTAAGTGCCTAATGCCCAAATTTACTGTCATTAGTAAACTAATGGCAATGGTTAAGCTGATGACATTTTATTCACAGCTTTTAAATTACCATTAGCCCATATTAGTTAAACAATATCATTTTAGTTTACAAATAGTTGCCTAAGAGTAACAATTTTCCCTAAATTGTTGACGATAACCAATGATAGTATTTAACTTATATTTGCAAAACAAAATCGTCTGCCAAAAGATATAAAGTTGCTAAACAAACAAAAATCTTCTCAGATAATCAAAAAAACAAGGCAAAGTGAAAATAATATAGATTAGTTTTACTTTTTAATATTTCTATGATCAGCTGGCGACTTTGTTTAAGTTTTTACTAGAATTTAAAAGAATTCTTAATATTAATTCAGTTTGCTAATCTTTTTTTGAGGCAAACTGCTCCCAAAATCTCATTTTGCACTATGGCAGCTCTTATACCACACCCTCATTATGGCAACATCTACACAAAATACAGCCATGATAGTTAATACTGTTCGCTTAAAAAAAAATTACCCGATGGTAACACTAGGTGAATTTAAAATTTAATACAAATATATTTTCCGCGATTTCATCTGAGCGACTATCGGAATTAGGAGCAGTTTTTATTATTTCAAGATGGTAAAATTTTGTGTACAAAAGCAAGTCAAGTATCATCTAAATACAATGTGTCAAAAATTGTGCGAAATTAGGAGAAAAGTTTATTTCTAAATTGAATTTTATTCATAAAAATATAAAAAAGCGGATTATTATACCCTTCACACATGTGGCATCGTAGACTTTAGTTCTTTACTGGACGTATGTACATATTTTTAAAGAAACTAATAAAATATAGTTTACAACAACAAGTAAAGAAAAAATGAAGGTCGATTACTTTTACTTCAAAAATGTTTACAAGAAATTTGGCCATATTTTGAAATCTAATCAATCGTATTATAGAGAATACAAAAGTTTGTCTCTATATAAACAATAAATTATTTAGATTCGGTTTACAAAACTGGCGATTAAC
>NDXZ01011585.1:8964-31112 GCA_003055125.1 Paykullia maculata
TACAATTTTATTCCCATTTGTCAGACCGCAACTCGCCTCGTTCTTTCGCTGACCAATAATTATTTAGCTCCTCGATGTTAAGAACCTGAATTACAGTGCAATTAAGAAGCAGTGTATAACTGTATTTACCAAAATGGTGCTTAATTGTTAAATTAGCATTTTGTAATTATTTTATTTTTGTTTAAACATTTTTAACAATAATAACAACAGCTTACTTTAATACGTTCACATTTCCTGGCAAACAATTAGTGCAAAAAAACTATTAAAATATTTTTATTCCACTCTACACTTAACAAACTATTTGCAAAATAAACAGAGTAAGCAAATTAAAAAGAAGTAAAATAATATTTTACAAAAATACTAGGGAAAATTTTTTGTATGTATGTATGTATGTATGCATATGTTTTCACGGTATAAATTAAAATATTAATTGTTGCTCGTACTTAAAAAGAAATACTTATTTTCAGGTTAAAACACAAATTGGTTAACAAATACTTAAACAAAAAAAAAATTTTAAAAAAAATCAGAATAAACTTTAATTAACTAATTTAAAATTAATACAAAATTTGGTAATAATTGGATTTTCTTTTAGTAAAATGAAAATGAAAGTCTTTAAACTATTTTTTTTGCTTCAAATATGAAGGAAATAAACGCATACCTTTTTGTGAGTTTTGGGTTAAAAAGATATCCTTCAATTATAGCAGTAATTTTTTTGCCTGGCAAGGGAGACTTTGTGTCTCTGCAAATTTTTTTATCATAACTATTAATTTAAACAAAATTTTCTCTAAAAAATTTTTCCTGATTAACCCTAGTCCTTATACCCAGATACAGGTGTGGCCAGTATGAAACTCTTAGTGATGTACCTCTTTAATATTTTATAGCTTAAATTATTTAAATTGCATCCTTACTATTGCAATTATTGGCCGTTTACATAAAGATCACACGTTACGAGTGCGTCTTCTGCATTCTTCGTGAATATAAAACATGTAGCAGCTTCCAACCTAGGGTTTTTTCCGAACACCAGCAGATGCAGATGTTGAAGGTGAATCGTCAGCTTTTTTTTGTAAAGCCGAACTTATAAAGCTCGATAAGCCAAGTTTCGTATTGAAGTTGCGCATTACCTGAACATTGATTGACCGCTCTTCATTGCTGTCAAATCAATCATATTGACAGACGCTTCGTCTGCCTTCGGCAAGTATATTTTCCAAGCAATTGGTCCATTACGTCCACTCCTTCTTTTGTTCCATTATAAAATTATTTAATTTTCGGTTTTCCGCTTGTGCTTATTGCATCATCGTTATTCATTGAGGATAATAAAATAACTGCATTTTTTTCGGCACGTATGATCATATTGAAATGATGGGTAAAAAACCGAAAACTGTCGACTCCACGGGGCGATCTTAATGTGCCAACATTTCTTTGGGTATGAATGACTTATTTTTTCGCACAGTTCCAACTGCTGTCAAATTCATCGGCCATAAATTAAGAAGTAAATTGAGGTTTGTAACAAAATTGTCCATTGTTGATTACGAGAAAAGCAGCTTTTCCCGTAACGTAATAGCTTGGCCGTCATATATTTCTTCAAGCAGTGGGTAGAAGTTTTTGGCATCATATAATTACCACACTTTGATGCCATATTTCGCCTGTTTGGATGGTATATATTGTGTGAAACGTGTTCAGCCACTGTAAGATTTTTACCCGGTTTGTAGAAATGCTTTAAAAATTCATCATTGTTCACAACTCGGAGAGTGGTGCAGCTTTGGCAGTTTGTTGGCGTATCCCTCTAGTGTTTGAATCATCAAATCTTAAAAATCTTAATATTTCCTGGAATCGGGGATTTGTCGTTTGGTTTAAGTTTCAGAGCAGACAATGTCAATAAAAAAATATTTGATTTTTTGTGATATTGAAAAAGGTTCGTTAGTATGCATATGTAGCTAAAAAATCATATTAAAAATTTATTTCTCACAAAATATAAAGAAAAATGAAAAAAAAATTGCTACTGGCCACACTTGTACTTGGATATACGTTCTCGTAGTAAAAGTTGGGAATAAGGATTAGGGTTAAGCTGATTCTAAACTTTAGCTTTTAAAATTTTAACAGTTTTTAACATCATGTTAATTTTCCAAAAAAAAATGTTAATTTTTGAAACGTTTAAGGCGTTTAATGCAAATTATATGTTTGATTTGCCATCAGTGTATAAAAAATTAAAAATTTTAAATGAAACAAAAATTTTTTTTAAATACTTAAGAAAATATAACAGCACTGTAGGTATTATTTTTTTACCAAAAAACAACTATATTCCCAAATGTTTCTTAGTATTTTATTAAATAAGTTAAAAGCATCAATGCTTGGAACCTTAATTTATTTAGCTGCTAATAACAAAATTTTCAATCTCCGTGACCGTAAAAAAATTTCAAGGCACATTATCCTTTCTTTTCGTTGCTTTCGTCTAATTTCTATAATATCATTAACAGCTTAAATTTATGTCACGTTACTTATAATTTCGTGTTTGTTTTTTTTTTTTTAATTTGTTTTCAGATGTGACACAAAAAATCAGTACAAGTTAATCGAAATGACACTTTTTTTAGAGACTAAAGCAAAATTGATAAATTTATTATTTGGATCACTAGATTATGTGTCACTTAATAGTAAAAAAAAAACAAAAGATTGACAGGTTTAAAAAACGAAAGGATATTTTGTATTCAATATTTTTATTTTTGTTTTTTTTTATTTTATTTGGGCTTAGTTGGGGGCGGTATATCTTAGTCGAAGTTATTGTATGTTTGGGTTAATATTACCAAAAATACATTTTTATAATGATTTTGCAAATATAATCGGTTAAATTGATTGATGCGCAAACACAAACAAATTGATTTTATTTAATTGATGGGTTTTTTTTGTGGTAAAAAGGGTTAAATGATATCAGCTGTCACAAACACTTTTTACGGGAAAAGCATTATTGGGAACACAAAAAATATGGAAAAGATAAATCAATTATTTTAAATTGTTTTAAAATATAGGTAGGTTTTTTGAAATATCTTAAATAGAAGGATGTGTTATTATTAACAAAACATTTTTCAAACAAAAACAATCTCTTAGAATTCTTCAGACATACCGTCAAGCATTGACGCTATTGAGACTATCGTTTAGTGGACCATAAGTTTATTTTTCTACTCTTGAAGGGCCCCAATTTTTCATTTCCTTGTTTTGTAAAATAGTCAAATACATTGATATAACAAATGCTTAAAAAGTTACAACGATTATTAAGGGCTGGCTGCTGCACCAATATTAATTTTGAACATTTTCTATAAAACCAACATCCATCAAAATTTAAAAAAAAATTGTCAAGATTTAAATGTTTGACATTTTTTTTTATAAAAGCAACAATTTATCACTTAATTTAAGTTACAAAAAAGAAATTTGTTTAACAAAACAAATATAATTTTGTATACAAATTTTAATATCAAAGTTTCTTAAGAAAATATTAGGAGAAAACTGAATAAAAATCCTTAAGAGAAAACTGAATAAAAATGATCTAAAATACTGATATAACAATATTGATGACTTTAATTGTTTTTTAATCTATCAAATTAAAGTTTAAACATTTTTCGTAGAAAAGAAAATTTATTAAAATATTGTTAAGATTTTTAATGGAAAACTTTTTATAGAAAGAAATTAAAACAAAAATTATACAAAACTTTATGTAAAAAGAAAATTGTCTTTATAACAAAATTATTAAAAATTTAAAAAAAAGTTTTGTAGAAAGCAAATGTTCTACTCCTTTTAATAAGAAGTGAACAAAATTTTCTACATTTAAAAATATATTATTGAAATTTAAAAAGAAATATAAATCGAACATTAAATATACATAAACAATTTAGAAATTTATTAGATGTTTATAAAACATTTTTTTTATCGAAATCGGTTTTCTAAACCTTTGATAACTTTATAAATTGTTTATTAATATAGAGGATAAACTTGTTCTCCATTTCTTTATAAACAGAAAATCTCTGTCCTAAAAGGATTAAAGGAATACAACAAAAAAACTTGGTGTTTCACCTTTAAGCTAATGGTTATAAAAAAGATATAGTAAATGGTCATATTAAAGATAAAAGTGGTTGAACAAGTTGTATAATCAAATAAATATAATTTAATTATAAATTAATCAAATATATATAATTTTCTATACAAACTAAAATGACAAGTTTTCAAAAAAAGCTATATAAAAAAATACAACCTAACGGGAAATTATTTAAAATAATTATATAAAATTTTAAATAATAATATTGATGTTAAATTTTTTTTTAATTTTCTATCGAATAAAAATTTATGGAAAATTTGAATATATTTTTTAAAGTTTTCCATAGAAGAGAATGTTTCTTAAAACCTAAAGGGAAATTATTTAAAATAATTATATAAAATTATAAATAACTATATTGATGTTAAATTTTTTTTTAACTTTTCTATCGAATAAAAATTTATTGAAAATTTAAATATATTTTTTAACATTTTTTAAAGAAGAGAATGTTTCTTAAAATTAATAAAAAAAAAACTTTAGAAAGAAACTTCATTATAAAAACTTCATTCACTACAAAACTTTATACAAAAAGAAAATCTTCTTTCTAACAATTTTATTAAAAAATTTCAAAAAATAATTATTACTTTATTTTTTGCAAAAAAAAATTTGTTTAATTTATTTATTTAATTAAAAAAAATGTACAAAACTTCTACAATTAAAAAAAAGTAATGAAATTTTTTATAAAAAAAATATATATGTATATCGAACATTGAATAAAGATATGCCCTCATATTCATAATAAATTTATTAGTACATATTTTGAAACACCACCAACCAATTTAAATTAATAGATCATATACTTTTTTATACAAAACAACAAAATTCAAGTAAATAAAGCTTCTTTTTCCAGATTTTTCAGCAATTTTTCGATCGAAACTGCTTTAATTTCAACGATGTTGTGAACTTTATTGTCAGCTGGCGTGAATACGCTAACATATGCCGTTGAGTTTTCAATGGCATTTCATAGTAGACACTTATATCCGTTTTCGGGCTTATTTAGATAAAATATAATAAAAATAAAGAAAATAAGAAGGTTTGAAATTTTTTGGACGTATTGTCCCAGTAGTCCCGAAAAGGTCAATAAATTAAATTTTCATACAAAATTTACTTTATAAACCATTGATATATTTCAAAATTATTTATGAATATGGTGGGGTGAACTTTATCTATTTATTTTTTAAATATAAAATCTATATCCAAAGGTGAAGAAAAGAAAAACAACAAAAAAACCAAGTGTTTCACCTTTAAACTAAGCTATTATAAAGTTTTATAAATCATACTATAAAAATTGTTATTCATTTATTTAATGTCTAGACCATTATGGCCTTCACCACATAAATCCTAAAAACAAACCTCAAAAACAAACAATGGTATACCAAAAGGATAAAATCACTGCTTGATATAAAAGGTTGTGCTGATAAACCATTCATAGTATGATTAAGATATATGTATAAGTGTATGTAACATGTGTTTATATCCTCTTGTTTTATCTTTAACTCAAACGTGATGTGTTAATAGAATAAATAATAATAAATATTTAAACCATAAAAAATTCCCCCATATATAAAGCGAGAGTAAAAAATCCTTCTTTAACAATTTCAAACATTTGAAGAATTCATCGTACAGATTTATGATAAAAAATCGAGCCAACAGAAAACATACTGAACACTTAAACTAAACAAGCACTTAAAAGCATCTCTAATATGACTTTGTAATGGTCGCCAAAAAAAATAAACAACAAATATAACTAAAGTGAAATGTTCTCCTAACAAGAACATTTTTATTACAGCCCTCACGCATACAAACCACGCCAAACACAATCACACATACAATCCTTTGCTTAAAAAAGCAATATTTTTACCCTCTCATATAAAATAAATTCCTTGAATAACAGCCTTGGTGGTCTTGTATGTGCGTGTGTGTTTTTTTTGTAGGCTTGTTAAAGAGCGTTTCATTTTAGATTATTTTTTTCACTTTGCTTTTTTTTTTTTACATGTGTTTTTGTTGTTGTTGTTTTTTTTATCATAAACATTTACAATACATACATTCATTCATATTTCATATGAAATGCTGATATGAGCCTCTAAAACTTTCAGCACCATTTGCTTAACAACATCAACAACACACTAAAAACAACATCATGAAAATCCTTGTGATAAATATTAAACTAAAACGAAGTGATCAGTGGAAAATAAATAGCTTTAAATATATTTTATCAAGAATTAAAACTGAGCTACATTAAAGTTTTAAGGAAAAATTACATAGTTGCAACTGCTGTTGTTTGCTTAGTTTCTTCTCTGACAGCAATTAAGATTTCAAGGAAAAAATTGTAAGACCTACTTGACTGCACAGACCATTTCAAATATTTAAAATAGTTAATTTGATTAACACTTATATATCTAAACACGTCTAAGCTCCGCTTGTATAAACCGTGATCCAAAATTTTATGAACCTTAACTTTCTATTATTCTATATATGTTTTTTATCCTCTAGTCAGCATTTTTTGACATATAAAATTAGTTGTTCAAAAACTAAATGCCAGTTGTTCTTTCACTGTTCAAAGTCGTACAATTGCCAAGTTAGATAAACTTTGGAATTTTTATTTTTTTAACGTAAGTCAAGAATACATAAGTATGTACATATAAACATATTTAAATGAAAGTTGTTTTACAATAAGTTTTAGTTTGTTTAAAGAAAACTCTTGCCAAATTGTGTTTTAATAATTTTTTTTTTTTATAAACAGTTTGGGATGTTTTGAAAATTTAATATTTGAAACAAAAAAAAAAAAACATATGTTTCATAGATATATAAAACTCTCTCTATATTTAAACATTTTTGATAAAATTAGAATTAAAAAATTGATTCTTTACAAAATCAAATAAGCATGGCTTCTTAAATTTTTTTCGTATTTTATTATTTTAAGCTTTTGATTCTATCCTTTATGTAGCTGACTTTCAATCACGTTTTTTTTAATGGCATAAAAACCCTGTTATCTTTTCCACATTCATGAAACCCTTCTAAAAACACAAGAACTAAACCGATTATAATAATTGGTTTTGGCAAAGTCTATTTTAGTTTTTTTTTCTTTAACTGGCAAACAAATATAATAACACACACACAAATACCTACAAGTGAGACGTGGATAAACGCTTCGAAAGTAAATTTAAGAGATTAAAATCTATTAGAAATCTAACCCTTAACACCACAAGATAACGGTGAAGCATTTTCGTAGAAATGTTGAACATAAACGTATAAAGATTTTTTAAGCCATCAATATAATAAATCCTTTTAATAAATTTACACGCCTTAGTTATAGTTTTTTTTATGTGTAATTATTTAAAAGAACTTTCTTATTATAGTATATGATGTTAAAAAATCGTTGTTAAAAATATAAATAGTTGAATAATACTTATTAAAAGAATTTATTTTATATTTGTATGAATGTATGCAACATTATTATAACACGTACTTTAAAATTACTTTTGCTAAAAAATTGATATGTTGTAGCTGAGCTGGTATTAAGCAGGTTTAGTAAGTTTTTGTCAGTTATTTATACGAGATGGGTTACTTTAGCTTTATTACTTACTGCAGACGATTAAAAATCATAGTGTGTTGAAAATTTATAAAACTTATAAGAATTTAAGTTTTTAGATGCGGTATAAATAATCTATATATATATAAAAATGGTGTAAAAAATGTATAGTAATTCATAAAATGAGAACGGCTGGGCCGATTTCTGTAAAATTTTTTGTCAGTTGTTCATATTTTTGAGGAGAAGGTTTTTACTGAAGAAAATTTTGGAAAATCTCTCCGAAAAAATCGGAAAATTGCAAAAATCGAAAATCGAGTTTTTGTATGAAATTTTGTGTGAAAATTTAAATATTTGTGTTGTATTATTACTCTTAAGTTTGTCTGAAGGCTTAAAATTTGGGTGAGGCGAAGTTCGCCGGGTCCGCTAGTTTAATATAATAATATAAGATATGGTAAGGGAACACATAAAATAACTTTTAGGTAAATTTGTGGAGAGAAAAAAATAAAGTCGCTTGTGGCCAACAAAAAATAATTTGTGGATGGTGGTCTATATTATCTTATTTTTAAAGTTTTGATTTATAGATGGTAAAAAGATAAAAGGTTTTTTTTGTCAAAATTTTTATATATTCTTAATACAGCTACTTACGGAGGATAACGTTTTGAAAAAAGGATTCTGTAATTTTGCTAAAAGCTTAAACAAATTTTATATAATTTGTAAGTTTTTATTGTTTTATGGCAAGCATACAACTAATTTTAAGATGCGGAGAAGTAGGAGAACATGCATCATTTCCTTTGCTAAGCAATGTCTGGGAAGTGTCATTAAGTACCCACAGACTAGACAATCTTTAGCCGAGATGAATCTTACTGACCTAACATCATTTATAAGGAGTTGTGGCTGATTTAATGACGAGGACCAGAGAGAAATGACGCTGCTGTTGTTTGCCTAAAGGCTATATAATCTCTCGACTATTAACTACTATTACTAACCCCTTATCTCTCTCTCTCTGTCTCTTTTTACAGGTCTGCATATGAACCTTACGGATCAGACTCAAGTTATCATAATAATATATGTTTTTTATAATGAATTGTATATTGTTGCTTTTCAGGTTGTTGTTGATGCAAACTAAAAGAGACGAAATTTTTTTGAAACCAGTTATACCTTTGTTGGTCTGAAAGTTTAAGTCTTTTTTGAATTTTTCGAATTATGTACTAAATAATTGATTTTCAAAAGACTTTTAAAAGTTAATATTCTTAAAAACCTTACTACGGAATAAATTTTATGCACTTGCGATTTTAAATGCTCTTGCAATTGATGTAGTTTTTTATTCTTTGACAAAACAATTTCAATTAACTTCCGAATGTTAGTGAAAAATTATAGATGTTTGGAAATGTTTTACTTTTATTTACTAATCAGCTGTTTTTGGGGATGTATTCATTCTTCAGCCATTATCTGAAGTATACCTGCAGAAAAATCTACTCAATTTGTACATTAATACAAGTCATGAGCCATACTAGGACATATTACTTTTGACACTTGCTCTTGCTTTAATAAGCATATAAATATTTTACAAAGCTTAAAAAAGCTAAGCCTTTTCTTCGTTTTTTTTTGGTAGAAACTTTTTCATAGAAAAAATAAGTATTTAAAAAGAATAAAAGTATCTCTTTGAAATTAATAAAACAATGCAGAGAAAATATACACACAAAGTCCACATGCATTTAATTTTATAGGGTCTACATGTGCAAACTAAAATTACGTACAATATATATAAAAACAGACAAAGTGGCAACTCTGGCTTAATACCTTCAATAGAACTCTCCTGGGCTGTTTTTCTAACCAATCGATTTTTAATATTAACAAATTCAATAGTTATTTTGTCCTTACTTTTTTCAAATACATACACGATATTTACTTTTAATACACGTGAGAGATTTTATGCCTTCAGTTCTATTTACATAAGTGCAAACAAAACCTAAATTAGCTTCAAAAAGAAATCCTTTAAGTTTTATGATAAATTCCTAACATTTATTTTTTATTAAAACGAATCTAACAGTGTTTATAACAAAAGCTTTTTATTCTGCAAAAGTTTATTCATGACAACATAACAACAATAGTATATTCTTGCCATTTTATAGTCTTCAAAACTTTTCCAGCAAAATTAAGCAGAAACTTAAAATTTTTAAGAATATTTACAAAACATAATATCCTTGTAACATTTTACAAACTGACAATTACAAAACACTTAAATATGCAAAATAAAGAAAATAAGTTAATTCTTTATTCATCAAACCCTTCATCCTCAGCATACACAACTGGTGTATAAAAAACCAACATAAATTAAAATCATTATGATGTTATTGTGTATGTGTGTAAATATGAATGTATTAGTAGGTACATACCATTCATATGCATATAAAAGTGAATAAATATTTAAGTAACAAATATGTAATAGAACATGTGCAAGAATAAGCACAACATAACTTTAGTAATGATTTGGTGTGTTTATTGTATGTAAAACAGAATAAGTAGAAATATATACATACATATGTATATACTTTATATTTTAAGAAAATTGTTATGTTTTTTTAACATACATACACATGTATATACGTTTGTGTTTGTGCTATCTTTATTTCGTTAAAATGATATGTTATCCGACACAGATTTTGCATAAATCTATGTAAGTCAATCAATTAATTTGAAGCTATTTTCCTGACACGAATTTTCTATTAGTCAAACTGTTGATAACTTTCTATCAATTAATTTTTGATAAATTGTTTTTTATGAAAAAAAAAATAGTTTTCAAATTTTTGATTCAAAATTATATATTAATTTTTTTTTTTATTGTAAAAAACTGTTAAACAATTTTTTATTAAAGATTTGTAGTAAATTTTCTCTTAAGTGAAAGTTTTTGATAAATTTTATTTAAATATTAAATGTTTGATAAATTTATATTCAACAGAAAATTTTGCTTAAATTTTGATGAATATTAATTTGTGGCATGTTTAAAAAATTTTGTATAATTTTTCATCTTTACTTTCAATTCGTTTAACATTTTCAGTTATATCTTTTTATTAAACAAAGTTGGTGAAACTATTTTTATAGACAATATCAAAATTTTTTTTTGTAGTTGAAGTTGTTATTAGTATTAAAAATATTCAATAAATTTTTTATTTTGAGCGAAACTAAAATTAAAAATAATTGGCTTTTAATTTAAAGATTTTTCAGCTAAATTTTTTTAACAAACTTTGTTTTTATGCATAAATGGAAAGCTCTCGAGCAGTTCCATATTTCTAGTAATTGATTTTCGTATTTTCTCGGTACAAAGTATACAGATGTTGTACCATTTCTTTTATTTGTAAAATTTTCCTAAAGCAAAATAAGGGAAATACTTAAATTTCTTATTCACAACCATACATATTTTCAACTTTTTCAACTTTTTCAACCCTGATATGATATGATATAACATTGTATAAATAAAGGTAAGAAACGTGTTTATGTTGTATCAGATATTAATACAGTAATTATACAAAAAAAAATAATAATTGTAACATTTTTGTTAAATCAATTACATAAATACACTTCGTTAATAACATAAAATCATTGTGTGAGTTTCTAATCAAATTACGAAATATTTCTTACTTTAATATTATCCAAAAAGCCTAAAATTTTACATAAGGATGTTGATAATTTTACCTGCAATAATTCAGCTAAATATGTTAGACACAACTAATATTATTTTAGCTTAAAACTAACTTTTAGTTTAATTTTTTACAGTTGTGTACATGTTCCATAGACAAGTGTATTGTATGCTATGAAATATTATATGTAGCTTTGTTTTTAAGGATTCCCATAAAATCTGCAGTTAAACATAAAAGCCAATTAAGACTTTTAGTATCTTCTATACGGAATTCTGACTTATACTTTAAAATTAGAGAATTATTTTTGTAATATATATACATTTATATATATTGCTCTGTAATACATTGCTTTTGAATTTCCAAACCGTGAATTTTGTATCTATTGATTACATTGTGATAAAAACTAAAAGTTTTTGTTACACATTTTAGAATAATTACCTCCAAATAATAATACTAAATTTTAATTATATTATCCTAATAAAAAGACAAATTCCTTTTTTAACTGAAACTTATTCCGTTCTATTCAAATTATTCACAATAACCTAATACGTCTTTGACACATATATGTACAAACATAAAAAATCCTGCGTTAACTAAATTCTATGATAATCTAAAAAGGTTATTACTTTTTATTAAAAATCCTTTCACTTTAATAAGAAAGATGGCAACTACAAAAAAAAAACTAATATTAATAAAATGCAAAAAATAAATGTAAAAAAATGTATCTCCTTCAAACACTCTCGTACAAAGACAGTATAGCCTTTTTATATATATCTCTTAGCACATATGTACGTATGTTTGAGTGGATCTGTGTATGCACAGCTTACTTTAGTTTTACTTAATTTTATTCACACCTCTGATTTTAATGATTATATCATGATATATTTTTCAAAACTTAATAGTTTTTATGCTGGAAAACTTATTTTATTAGCATTCATTATTCGTAAGTATAAAATTCAATTTGTTAACAAGATAACATTTTGAAAATCTCTATTTATTACACCGTAGCTGAAGTGAGTTTTCAAGTCTTGCATCTTTTTTAATTACAGAGTTTTTGTTCTCTTTGTACTCGTACTTGCTTATGTAGTGATGTGTGCTGTGTATTTTTAATCAAGGTATCTGAATGTATGTTTAAACGTTAACCAGTTGCACAATGTGACTTGAAAGCTAAACAATAGTTTAGATTTTGTTTATGTTAAGGCGATAAACATTCAAATAAGGAAATTGAAAAAAATTAAGTTATTTGTTATATTCAGCTATTTTCTATATATATTGGAAAAAATTAAAATACAAAATATAATTTTGTTTTTTAAACCGAGCTTATAATTAGAGTTGATATCTCGTTAACAGTAGAGAAAAGGTTTCACTTGTACAAAAAAAAAACTTGTCCGCAAATGTAAAGCAGTTTAGTATGGGTTTTCTCCCCCATTTATCGACTTATTTTGACAACATATAAACTAGAGTTGAGCAATATATATAGATATATATCGCCAATATTTTACTTCGCAATATATCAATAATTTTTCTTGCAATTTATTTTCGATATTTTTAACTCTGGTTTTGTATTTAATGTTATTAATTTATAAAAAAATCTTCTTGTCACAGTCTCTATTGCATAAACTGTTTTAGTGCTTTTACTGAAAGTTATGGAGCATTTAATGAGATTCGATTTAAGATATTTGCAAGTCTATAGTAACAAGATTTTATTCATACCCGTAACTATCAAGTGTGAAAATGAAAAACTGTATATGTTGGTTAATAGTTGGGGTTTATTCAGCGTTAGCTGTTCTATTGTGCATAACTTGTTAATAATTTATCAATTACATTGTTTTGTTTTTAACCATTTAGCGACGGTCGTTTATAAAGTCACGTTTAGTTTGTCAGGCTTTCTCGGTATCTTCGAAAAGAGTTGCTTCAGCAACAAATCTGACAGTACCTGATAGTTGAAGCCATTTTACAAGTGCACACATTAAACAGGGGGTGCACCTTATGTCAGTATCTGATAATTACTGCTTCAAATAAATTTTTAGAGAACCTTACTTTATAGTTTTCAAAAAACCATTTTTTTTTCATATAAAGTTCGTTTTTTTCTGTATTTTTTTAAACTTAAGAATAACTTCAATACATCGATATTTTCAAATCGATAAAATAAATTTCGATAAAAAACATTTAGATTTTTTTTTTGAATTTGATTATGATTTATTTAAAGTAGTTACAAATAGTTTAATTTTAATAGCTCTATAAAAAATATAAATTATACGCCTCGAAAAATTATATCAACCCATACTTAAAACACGTATACGTATACTTAGATTGATAAATCTTTCTAGAATCCATTTTAAGATGGTAAGTGCTCACTGGTTTCTTAGTGTGCATTCCTCTGCAGGAAACCGGCCATCTAGTTTAATATTCGTTGTCTGTGGACCTAACAAAAAATAATTTGCTCAATATCTTCTAGCTAATAAAAACACTAGGAAATAGAAAGCATCGAAAAGGTCCTTTATCCTAAGGTCTTCAAATTTTGTACTCTAGACTAGTTATTTATGAATTTTTAGAAATCTTTAAAGAAAAAACACTTCATGCACTCCCATAGTGCAAAGTTAACATACACATACTCAAACAAAAACTTTTAGAAATCCATTCCTTGATTCTCCATCATTCCTTTATCTATTAAATAATTAAAATTATTAACACTTGTTTATGAAACTTTGTTTCTTTTTTTTATAAATGAGAATTATATTTGTGTTTATAATGCCCTTGTGCCATAGGGACCTGGCTTCTTTTTCTAGTCTGGATGTTTCTATTATAAATTGACTTAGACTGTATATATATATATATGTGTAACATTCGAGTATAAGGACTTATAAGCTAACACATACGTAGTAGTATGTGTAAATATATGTATGTATGTTTGTATGAGGCGAAAAAAACTTAAAATTTAAATCCACTGTTTGTTGGTTACTGATATTTTTCTTTTTTTTACAATTTCTCTTCATAATAAAGATGGCTCTACTTAAGTTCTCTTTTTTATGTTTTTTTTTTTGACTATGCATATGTATGTATTAGTGCATAATCTATGCAGTGAATGTATGTATGTATGTTTATGTGAAAAAAATAGCTTAAAGTGTTAATGTTTCTTTCACATTTTGAAATAAAGCAGGAAAATAGTTTATAATTAAAACAAGAAAATATGTTGGGTTTTAAACATTAACCAAGGATTTGTCTTCGTTAAAATTATTATGGGGATTTTATGGGAAAAACTGTTGTTGGTAATCAAGTTTGTCTTTTGAATGGCTTAAATAGCAGTAAATGAGAACTTTATATGATTTTTTTTTCTCTTCGTATACTTTATTTTTAATAAAGTAAAGATTCAATATTTAGCTTTAACTGTAAAGTTTAAAATTAATATAAAAATTTAATTAAATTAAGATGAAAAAAATAAAACAAAACATGAATGGATGTTTATAAGAAGAATAAACATTAATTGCCAGTTGGTTACTATGATTACAGAAAAAAAACAACAGCTTTAATAGCAAAATTTTTTTATCTATAGAATATATACGATGGAACAAAATAAAAATTGGTTATATAAATACGATTACAGCTACAGTGATGCCATTAATATTAATAAAGGGATATCAATTCGGCAATCGATTTTTTGTTTAATATTTTTTAAATTAACTTTTGCAGATCGAGTTGTAGAAAATAGACAGACAGATATATGGATTTTTAGAGCTTTGCGCCGTAAAAAAAAATGATCAGATTGGCTTTACTTAAAGAAGTTAACAATTTATACTCTCTTTATATAGACTTAACGCTTTAAAATTGATAAGACACACAAGAAGAACACATATATGAGACTAAGTAAACAATGTTTGGTTTTTGTGTATATTAAGAAATAAGAAAATTAATTTTTCTTCTTTTAGTTTTTTAATATTCAAACGAATTAAAATTATAACATTGTTTAAAGCATTAGGCAATTTTTCTGTAAATCAGAATGTTTTAAAATTTCAGCACTACAAATCATAATAGTTTTTTCTTTGCAGATGCTTATAACGCATGATAAATTTGTCGGAACTTTGAGTATTATTACTAAAGTATACGATAATGGCCCGTATTAACGCAGATTGCTTTCTACCAACCAATAGCGTGAAAACAATATCCGTTTGTCCATAAGCTAAGATAATATTGCAGAGTAAAAAAATGTGTTTAATGGTACCGTAACAGATTAGCTCAAATGTATTGACCAGTCTCTAACTCAAAAACAACCAGTCCCCCAAATCATTTAGAGGCTTAAAATGTTTTGATTGCAAGCCGTAAACCAAATCTGAAAGCTGCTGAAATATTATAGCTCGAGTGATAAAAATCAAGCCCGATCCAATAAGAAGTATACAATACTGACTTGTGTTAATGCAGCAGACTTTTTACTGCCCAATAGCGTATGAGCAACGGCCGTCTATCCCTATGTCTGTCTGTGAAATTAAAGTAGTTAAATTTTCCATCTGAGGCAAAATATGATGCTTATTAAAAAATTGCTAAATTCATTTTAAGAATATTTAAGGATTAACATTTTGTTCACAATATTTTTTTTGAATAAAAAAACCTAAGTTTAAATATTTAATGACGGCTTCTGAAAAGTTATGAGTTTAAAAGTGTGAAACAATAAAATATTTTTTTTTAAATTGTTTTGTACAACTGTTTAATATTTTTCGTCTACTAAATAAACTATTTATAAGTAACAAAAAAGGATTTAAATGTATTGAAAATATTTTTATAGTGATTTTTAAAGGGCAGCCTACTATTTTAAAGATCTCGAGATTTGAAGTAAATAAAGCCTTTGACTTAAGGAGTTATATATATACAAATGTAAGAGGATAATTTGGAATGGGAGTTTATCTTTGGCATTTCTAATTGTGTGTTGGTAATTCTTAATAATCAATATTGGTTTTTTTAAATCTAAAGGTACAAGATAAAAATATTTACTTTTTCTTTACTTCCTGATACAGTAAAAAAGTGTTTAGTACAAAATAAATAAAAGTAAAGGACCCTAAAGAAGGTTACAGACTTAAGAGCAACAAACACAATTGAATTACTAATATTGAATAGCAGAAAAAATAACAAAAGCAAATAAAGCCATTATAAACATAAGAAGGGAATTGGTAATTGTTAAAAACTGATTCTGTAATGTTTTTTCCTTTTTTATTTTCCTCTTTTTTTTTATTAAAATGCTAAAATGTACAAATAAGTTAAGAAATTTAATTTGAAATAATTTCGACAGCAAAAAGAAAATTCTTTAGATTTTTGGTGGAACTTTATTTAATTTTTTGCTTTTTAAGCGATTTTTGATTTTTATGATAAATTTTTATTTTTACAAGTCAGATTTATATTTTTTATTCTTTTTGTGGTAAGGTTTTTTATCGCAAGTCATACATATTTGCATGTAAGTTTCTCGTAAAAAGTATTATTATTTTATATTATGACAGTTTGTTTATTTCTCTTTATTTGTAAATTTTAGGGGTTTTATTGTATGAACATGTCAGTGTATGTATGTATAAGTGGGTGATTTTACAATATTGCAATAATATTGAGATTTTTTTATGAAAACATTTGTAGCAAAAATATATATTTAAATTACAAATACACACACATACGTATATTATACTTATGTGTGTTTGTATTTTGCTTGTGCTATTTCTTAGTAAAGTTATGTGTATTTTTGCAATCAATTTGTTAAAGTTTTTATCTGATTTTTGTTTTTTCTCAATATGTTTTGTTTTTGTTCAATTATTTTATAACAACTTATTTTTATTGTTTTTGCAAACAAATCTAAAGTTTTTTTTTATAATTTTTACTTTAAAAGTAGAAAATTGTGAAACTATGACTAACGTAAAGAATTGTTTTTACTTTCCAAATATTCCGTACACACAGCGTACTTTCATAGCGATTTTTTTATTCTAAATGAAAAAATATTTAATGTCAAATTTAGTTGAAAACAAGTTTAATAGTTGGTGGAGCAAAAAAAAAAAAAAAACGAAATAAAGAATATATAAAAATAATTTTTTTTAAAAGAAAGGTTATGGAGAAATATGTAAAAGTTTTTCCAAAAAAAATTTTAATAAAAAGGAAACTAAATATTAGTATTTTATAAGAGAAATTTATTTTCTTATTTGCAGAAAAAATATCATACTTAAATCAAAATACAAATTTATTGAAACATTTTTAAATATTTAATTTGAATTATTTTACGTTACATTCATATTAAAAATTCTTGGTTTCTTTTTTTTATATCTATCTGAAAAAATCTCTTTAGTGCAAAGTAGGCAGCAGACTACAACCTTTTAAAACTAAAATACAAACGTTTCTACAAAAACGATTATTTTGATGCCATCAAGCAAGTAAGATTTTTGCATTAACAATTAAGAGGTTTTGAAGAATTAAATTACTTTAATATGATGTTGCTCACATGTTCAATATAATTAAGTAGCTGACTACACAACTACAATTGCAGCCAACAGCATGTAGTCATGTATTTGCAAGCCTGATTTCGTCTATGTGTTTACAGCAATAAAGAAAAAATTCTTAGCTACAAGTCTCTATATAGCGAGAGATTCATTAAAAAGCCTCTTTATAACGATATCAAAATAAAGCAAAATTAAATTTTATGCAAAATGGTAAAGACCTATTATTAAAACAAAGAAGTATAAATGTGTTTGCAAGTGCGTCACAAATGTGGTCAAATTTGTTTCGATCTTTACCGAAATGAGTGCATTAAAGCGTAAATCAAATTCTATACGTAAAAAAATTTCTATATTTAATGCAGTTGTCAACTTTTAATCAAGAGTTAGGGCGCAAAAGCTTTATAAATGTTTTGCGAATTGTGGCTATGTCGAGCGTCAAAATACTTTGATTACAGAATGGCTACTTTGAAAAGAATAGCTTATTCCAAAAAACCATTTTAATAGAATTGTTTGATGATTTTGTGAATTTCGATAACATTACAAGCAACACAAAAATAACACAATATTTTACTTAAATTTAATTAAAAAAAAGTATAATTTTTTATTTAGCTCTTGAATACTATTTTCTTCTTTTATACTATTTTCGTGTAAAACAGAATTAAAAAAAAACTTTAAATTTAACCCTTTGTTGTGCACATGCTGCAGTTGTCACATTCGTAACACAAGAGTCTAGCCCACTGACCCACTATATATTTTTATGTATTTATTTAGAAATATTAGATTTTTTTTAATCATCTTATATTACAACAGCTTTATTTTAAAATATTTTGTTTCTTAGCATATGTTTTATGAACATTTTAAATAATTATAGATATTACTTAAATTTTCGTTATGCCAAGGTTTCACTGATATATATGTGCAACAAATTTAAAGTTAACGCGAAGTATTTTTTATCTGCTTTATATTCGTTATATCGAAGTTTCACTATAATAAAACCAACTATAATGACTACGGGTGGTATGAGTAATATATGTTTTTATAATAACATTCAAATTAATCTCTTGAAATTAAACATTGCATTTTTTAAAATATATAATATTTTTACTATATAATACCTAAGTTTAACCCTCAAATATTTTTATGTTATATATCAAATAGCATAACAAATCCAAGTAGGTGCTTATTAAAGTAACAGCAGCAAATTAGGTACAAGAAAATAATAATTTCCTGTAAGCAAACAACAACTGAACAAAAACTTATTAAAAAATTCATTAAAAACAACATTAAAAGTTTACTTAAAAGCCAGTAAGTACAACAAAATAAACCTGCAGCACATTTCCAGACTAATGCCGTCAATATTAAATATATCCGAAACTTGTGTAATCCATTAAAGCAGCTATTAAAATTTTATTGCATATTTTATTGGTTAAATAGTTAGTAATTTTTGACAGGTAATAATATTCTATAATAAAGCCAGGATGACATTTTGTGTATTTAAATGTTGGCTGTTGACACAAATTTCGAATATCTTTAGAAGTCAATTTCTTTTAAATGTTTCAAGATGTTGAAAAATATTTTCCACACACGTTTCACATTTGCAGTGACATTACCATTTTGTCTACCTTTGCTGTTTCTATTTTCTTTTCGACTGTCTACTGCTTTCTACTGAAGTGTCATTATTAAGAAGAAAATATAGCTTTTGGTAGCTCCCTTGTCTATAATTTGCCATAATTTACGCCTTTTTCTTTAAGATTTTCTTGTTGAGTACAAACAAATAAAAATTAAGAAGTCTTAACTAAAAGTAAAACTACAATAGAATAAAATGTTTTTGTAAGACACTAACATTAATACTACACACAAAACTTACACCTACCACATTTATACATATGTACATACATACAATAAAGCATATAGTTTTTTCTTATAAGTAGCTTAAGGATACTTTGTATCTTTTGTTCAAACATACGTACAAATACACAAGGACATCTATAAAAACAACGAAAATAGTACTCAAGGGCATACAAAAAACATATAAGCTTGTTGTAACAAACATCATTTTAACAACCAAAAAAAAGGACATAATGATGTTCATCTTTTATTAATTTTTTTTTTGGATAGAGTAAGTGTGAAAGTTTTTTTATACAAAGGAAGAACACAAACAGTATTTTTAGTTTGTTTGCAGCCTAAAACACTTTTTGAAGGTTGTAAGTGTTTTATTTTTTTAGTAAAATTTTTTTATTCTTTAACTTGTTTTTTGTTGCTTTAAGATGTTAAAAACAGTGATTTGTATGGAATTAATATATTAATGAATTTATTTTTGTTAACTTAAAGAAAAAAGCAAATTGTTTTATTTTTTTGTGAAACAAAAAGAAGCTTATTATAAAAGTTGTGATATGTATAATAAAAACAGCATATATTTTTAATCAGTAAATTAAAATGTTTGTGTTTTTTTAAGTAGCTAAAATTTTTTTACAAAAACAGAAAATATTATTTGTATAATTTTATATAAGTCGTTAAGAGTCAAAGTGGTATAAGTCTATTTAGAAAAAAGAAAAGTTTAAAATTCTAAGTTATATTTGTAAATTATTTACCGTTATATGTTTTACTTAACGAAAATAAAAAAAAAACAGTTTAATAACAAGTTATTAAAGTAATCTCAAGAATAAACTGTTAAATTAAAAAACAAATCATTAAATAAACATCAAAACTCAGACATTGTATTAGACTTATATTCTTGTCGTCGTCTTCATTATAAATACAGTTTTGTTAAAAATCCAACACAAGGTGTTGCCTGAGGGTCGGCTTTTTTCGCATGCTGGCTGGCTCTGGCTGGACTCATTATGTTCAAAAAACTAATATGTTTTAGAAATTTTAAGCATGAAGTAAATCATGATGACTTCCTGCATTCCATATACATACTTCCAAATCCTTCTTGGCTGATGGAATGCCAAGGAAATATGCCCTTCTACTAGAGACTTATACTTATATGGAAAAAAATCAAAACAGATTTTAATTTATAATTTGAATATATTTTTATTTTTTTGACTTTTTGTGCCCTTTACCACCACTAAAGAAGAATGAGGACTTTCAATGAGGACACCAAGACTTTCTAAGTTTATCTGGCTATACTTATCTGTCTGTGGAAAATATTTTACGTTCAAACTTTGAAAAATTTTTTTAAATAAAATTTAAGCCTTTTAGGCATTAATCGAAATAATATCTTAACTAGACAAGCTGTGAAAAAATTTTAAAAAGATTATTACAATTTTTGTCTTTACCTATGTATATTCCATGTATTTATATACTGATGATTTTTTAAATTAAACCATTTTTGGATCTAAAAACTAAAAAAAAATTTTTCAACACCACCAATCTAAAAAGCATTCAACTGCATGCATTAGACAAAAATTAAAAGAAACAAAATGTTTTTTGTTTAAATTCGTTTTTATTAATTTGGCGTTAACTTATTCGTTTTTATACGCTGTCTTCTACTAGTGTTAAAAACTTTTATTAATATAGGGCAAGTGTCAGGAACTTGCAGTTTTTGGATTTTCGGTAGATCCAACTGTATAAAAAATCCCTTTATCAGATGCCTTTTCCAATCTTGTGGTATGGAATCTATTACTTCCAGAAACGTCTGTTTCTGACCGTCCTATGTTGGTGGCTGGGGTTTTGCAATGCATAATGTAAGTTGTGCAGGAGGCGTTAAAATAATTTCTAACATTAAAAAATGGTTCAAACTTATGGCTAGAAAACATCAATAGATATTCAACTGAAGCTTGCAGGTGTCCTTTATGCTGATAGGGGTTTCAATAGACATTTCGTTTTGGCCTTTTTCCAAGTTTTTTTAAGAAAAAGGACATCAGGCCTCAACAAAAAAAATTGCTTAAAGATCGAATTCTAAAAGAATTAATTTGTAGAAAGAATACAAAAATTTACATAAACTTTTGATTGCTTTGGTTTTGTAAAATTAACAGAGAAACTCCCACAACTGCTTTGGATTTTTTAGGTAAATGTTTAAGAATTATAAAAATTCATTATTCCCAACAAAAAAAGAGCTTCCAAATCATTATTTAATACATTGAATACAAATTAGCTCTATGTCTGTGGAAACATCAATGAATTTTATAGATGGAATAAGTCTATAGAACTAGAAAGTATCTATCTTAGGTGGGCTCCGTGGTATATTATAAAAATTTCCTTTTTTTGTATTTGTACTATATCTTTATCACATCTTACATCAAATTTTTATGTAAGCGAATTACAAGCGCTTTCTTTTTATAGGCTAATTGACATTTAAAAAAGAAAGAATGCGATTTTTCTATTAAAAATAAATTGCGTTTTCACAAATTCAGTTTTCTTTTTATGAAATTTTTATAGAAAACTAGCGAACCCCCTGCAAACTTCGTAGTGCAAAAAAGAAAATAAAAAAATCAATTCGA
>NDXZ01011590.1:0-11950 GCA_003055125.1 Paykullia maculata
ATATGTATGAATTAAGCCAAAACAGAACCGAAATAGAGCTAAGTCTGAAGTTAAATAAAACTACGAGTATTATGCCCAAATTCACTGTCATTAGTTAACTATTTGTAAACTGATATGATAACTATTGTTTAAATAATGCGGATTTTTGGTGCCTTAACTAATAGCAAACTAAGCCATTGCCATTAGTTTACTAATGACAGTGAATTTGGGCATTAATGTGTTACGTCTAACCCAATAAATAGGATTAAAAATCTCTTGCTGAGTGCTTGTAAGACACTCTTTGCACAAGTGTTTTTCTAACATTCAATTTTGTTTTTCAACCAAAATAATGATCAAATTTGTGTGTATTGGCTACCTGCAGCATAAATACTGATAGGAAAATATGATGATTACAAAAATAAATAAACAAAGGTTTAATTAGGTAATCATTAGGATTTTCTAATTGACATTTTATGGTATTGCGTTTTTTATTATCCTTATTTTTTTAAAATATTATTCAAACAACTAAAATTATGATAAAATATGAAAAACCTTAACTTTATTGCTTTTAGTGCATTTTCAAATTCCAAAACATTGATATCACTTTTACCCTGGTGACGTGCACACAATAATTGCATTTTATGGTTTTTCATGGGCCATGTCACAGTGGTAACAGTAAATATTTGCGCAATAAACTGCAAAAAAGAAAGGGAAAGAAACATGAATTAACTGGCAAAAGTACACATATTGACGGAATACATGTACATGTATGTAAACGTTTTTATTCCTACATTTTGAGTTTTTCACATGTCATTTTGTTTGCAACACTTTCATTCCCATAATCTCACAGGGATGGAAATGTTTATACGATAATTAATTTGTATGTCCAACCCACATATAAAAATATGAAATTTCGTTGCCACAGCATCGAAAACAACCTATGCGGTGCCGATCCCCACAGCAGTCGGGTCTACGTCCCGGGATCGACGCAGGATGTTCCATCCTGTCCAAGGACTGCAACACTCCCAATACAGGAAGCTTTCCTATACAGCAACAGCTGCAGAGGCGGTCCCCACAGCAGCCGGGCCCACGCCCCGGAACCGACGCGGGATGTTCCATCCTGCCCAGGGACTGCACCACCCCCAATACAGGAAGCTTTCTAGGGCTACAACAACAACAACCTATGCGGTGCTGTTTTCGTTTCCTTACCATGTAGTTAGTTTTCTGTTGCTGATAGGTACCACTATTTGCCTAATTTTCGTCGCCGATTTATGGAACGATCTTTTTTGCGGCGCCGATTACGGTGTATGTGGAAGCAAGCCTTAAGCCTTAAACAAAATAAGAATACGTTTTTGGTTCTATTCGAACTTTTAATAAATAAACATGTAGTGGTGCTTTTATTTATGTATTTACTGACTTTACTTATTTAGAATTATAAAATTAGAGACTATTGACCCAGCTTAAAAAAAGGAATTTATATGATAGAAGTATAATTTGAAAGGTACTTTTTTGAATTTTTTGAGTTTCTGAATCTAAAAATTAAAATTGAGGCACTATTAACCTAGACTTAACAAGTATGAGCGCTATATTCAGCTATGCCGAATCTTATATACCCTTCACTTCGTGTATCTATGTGTGTATATTAGTAAATTTTTTTCAAAATACACAAATTTTTTTTTGCTTTTTTTCCCATCATTTTCTATTATAATCATATTTGTGTTAAGAAAAAAAAAATAAATTTTTTTTTTGCTAAATGTATATGTATCGCGAAAAAAAAAATTTTCTTTACAGATATTTTAAAATCGAACATTTTTTTCTCTGAAATTCCCCAAAAGACATGTCTTACACACAAATATAATAATTTTTGAGTAAAAAAAAAATTTTTTAAAAACAAGAGGCAGTCGTTTTTTTTTGCTTATATCTCAGCCAGTTTTCAATACCGATTTTTTCGAAAGTATTTCCCAAAGTTTGCTACTAAATAAAACCATGGTTAACCTATGGGAGCTAAGTAAACTTGATTTCAACATACACATGGACAGACGGACAGACGGACATGGCTAAATCGACTTCCCTACCTATAAGGATTCAGTATATATATACAAAATGACAAACTTTTACATATATACTCGTATCACCTTAGGTGAAGGGCATAAAAAGTAATTTAAGCTGCTACTTCTTGCAACCTTCATTTTGTTCAGTCTCAAGGCAGGTTAAATTTTGTGAATTTTTTTATATTTGGCGCAAGCACAGAAATTAATGTACGACTTATACATACATACATCCTATAGAGGTGCCAATTCCGAAAATCCCGGAATTTGAACTTTTTTACGAATCCAAAATGAACATATGATTTTGATAATAATTTTGAAATGTTTTTTATTAAAAACTAATCAAAAAAGTTAATATCTCAAATTTAAAATAACGAAACTTCCAGTGATTTGCCTGCAGAAGATTCTGATACGGATTTGTCATTATTTGAAGAAAACATTGAAGATTTTTCAATAGTAAAAAAATTATATGACGCGATATGTGTAAGATTCCAACAAAAGCTTTAAATAATAAAAGTTATGATACATATGCTAATATGTACCAAGTGTACAATACCTGTTTCTATTTTTCGTCGCTCCTTATATAAAAATGCTACACTACACGCCTGTTCTTAATACATTGGATACATTTGATGCTTTTTCGTTAATAAGTTTTGGTTTATTTTGTATATTATTATTTAGCCCATATTTTTAATATACATATGTATGTACAAACATATAATTTGTCAAATCACACCTTATTGTATAATTTTACTAATGGTTATAATATTATTTATAATTTTACAATTTATCGGAAGAGTTACCTATATTAGAACTATTAACTAATCAATTATATCTTTTATTGTCTCTTTACTTTGTTATTCAAATTTACGAAAAAAATTTCTACATATATGCGTACGTATAAAGTAATAATGCGAATTTAAATAATTTTCAAGAGAAGGGCTTAAATGGAAGCTAATTGAGACTAAGAGCCGTAAAACTTTATAAAACCTTTATTAGTAACTAAATTTTGTAGTGATATTAGATAAAATTGTACACCAATTTTAATTGGCTTGAGACATACTATTTACAAGTATGTATAATATTACATCTAATTATTTTATATATTAAAGACAAGTAATAAATTAGCTGGGATAAGAAAGAGGACTTTTCATATTTTAATAAAAAAGAAAAGAATTGAATATTGGGACTAAACTTTAATTTTCCATTCCTGCTTTGCCGTTTACTTACACTCCTTGCAAAAGATTTAAAATTATTTTCATTTGTAGTTGTCATAATGTTTTAAGCTAATGCAATTGCCCTTTAACTTGGCAGAACGATATTTTCTTTCCTTCATACATAAGCATCATATGTCAAACGTCCATAACAGACACACACAACACAAGACAAGAAAGAAGCAAAAAAACAGAAAAATAATCCAAAAAATCACACAAGAAACGTCTACAATATTTGCATTTTATTAAGATTTTCTTTCATTTTCATTTGTACTATGTACATCAAATGTATGTATGTAAGTACATATGTATGTATTTTGCATTTAATCTAGATAATAAGTCCATGCATATATGTATGAGTGAGTCTTGTGTCATGGTAAATAGTATTAAGGAATTATATGACATTGGGGATATTCATAAAAAAAATGTAAAATAAATTTGTAGGATTTACAAAGAAGCTAATGGATTACAAAAGGCTATTTCAGCAAAAAATATTGCAAATTAATGAAACAGTATTGTAGTTTCATATGACCGTAAAGTAAAGCACAAAAGAACAAGATTTTAATTGCAAACATACACTTAAAGCTTATACTAGCCTAAACAAAACTAGAGTGGTATTATTACTTTACTACAACCGTAGACATATATAACAAGAAATAAAAGACTAAACTTGTTCTTAATTAGAAAATAAACTGAAATTTAACCTGAACTTAACGAGATCATTCGTAAACTAGAACTAATCAAGAAATTAAATTAAACGAAACTAGAGTTATCCTAAAACTATATAAAAACGAATTATAAAAACTTTTTAAATAAACTAGAAGTGAATTAGAGGTTTTTTATCTAAAACTTAAGGTAAACTAGAACTGATCAGAAGTTGAACTGTAACTAAAGATGAATGAGGAATGATTAAGAACTGAATTAAAGATAAAGTGGAGCTCATTAAAAAATGATCACGAAATCATTCAAAGCTAAACTTAATTTAAAAAAAAACAAGCAAAATCGCTATATTTGACTGGGCCAAATCTTAAATAGAGACAGTCGTTTTTTTTTGCTTATATCTCAGCCGGTTATGGATGGATTTTGCAAGTTGTCAATAACGATTTTCTTGAAAGTATTTTGAACAGTTTGATGCCACATACAACCCTGAGCAACGATAACTTTCAACCAACACACGGATAAGGATCCTGAATATATATTTCCTTTAGTGTCACAAATAAATATTGAACAAAATACAAACGGAATGACAATCCTACACATGTTTACCCTTGCCACCTATGGTGAAGGGTATAAAAAACATTTCGATACAATCATAGTTAATATTCTACTTAGGCGCATTTACTCACTCAATTCGGTAGACCCACGCTCATGTAATAGGAAACAAAATATTTAACACGATCATGCTGGTCACCGCCCACGCTAATTATGTTTGCATAACTCTAAGGTTAAAAATCCACACTAGGGGTCATACAATGTCTTCTTTATATTTGGTTTAAGTCCGCACTAAATATGCAATTTAGATCCTTTATGACTTACAAATAGTAAATGATAGGATATTATCTGACAGATAAAAAATTTTTGTTTATTATGTTTACGTATACTTAAAGCTAAAAGTAACCTTTACGCTAAGGTTAGGATTGTCCGATCTTTAATTTTTAACGTAAGATTTGCTAAATCAAGGTTTCCTGTACTAGAGATGAGTGATATATCTTTACCTGTGAATTAATAACTGTGACTGAAATATCATTGGTAACAACAGTGACTTAAAACGTTAAGCAACATTTACCTGCAATGTTTTTAATTTTAGTTTATCACGTGTTACTTTGAGAAGTAATGTTTTTGTACTTTTGCAATTATATTGTCTCTATTTTTCGTGTCAACAATAACTAGCAGCCAACAAATAAATATGCTGTTATTTTGATTTTTCTTATTTCATTTATTTTTCTTTTCTTAAATAAATGTGTAAAGTGATAGTGTTTTTCATGCTTGTATATGTTAGTGCAGACAAAAACTACTAACAAAAACTTCACTATAGAGGTGTTCTCACTAACTAAAATATTGGTTTGTCTTAGTTCTGTTTGGTGTAAAAAAACAACTAAAATCTAAGAGGAAGTAACATGACCACTGTTTAAAAAAACATTCTTCTCATTTAAATGGAGTTAAAAACAACAAGAAGTCAAAAGTAACAAACTTAACAAAGAACAGTGATTTAAAAATCACATTCACTGTTAGCAATGTTCTTTTAAAATCACCTTTCAATTTTTAAACAAAATTGTTTATGCCCAAGGCTATAATTATGTCATTAATACCTCTCTAATGACACAATTTATTATGTCTCAACCAAGTGTCAAAATAATTATAACCTTTAGTATTAATTACAGAAAATGGAATAGAAGTTATGGCCATAACAGCAGAAACGAATTTTTTTTTATTATTTTTAAACAAGTAATATATTTCTCCCTACTATGTTTAACAACTTTTGCATTTTTATTCTCCTTCACAATAGTTATCCTTGCAACATGGTTTCGTATTACATATTTAGAAAATTCTATTTTTAAATGTGTAATTTCTCTCTATAGTTAATTGTTGTTGTTTTTGTTATTTGTGTTGCCAGGTTATTGTTAACGCAATGTTGCACACAGAACATTTTTATTTATCCTGATCAGATAAGTTTATTAACGCTTTAAAAAAATCTAACATTGTTATAATTTTGTATTGTTTTCCCAACCGAAAGTTTTTCTTTTTTATTTATATCAACTGGTTACCACGCACGTTACTTAGTAATGAGTCTCCTTATTAAGAGTAAATGCCAATAAGCTACAAGGTTATTTACAGGCTAAATAGGAATGTACTTTTTTTTTTGGTTTAATAGTATTGTTCTTAAAATGCTTAAAAGTTTTAATGGTATTATTTTTGTAGTGCTTGCAAAGTCGCGATTTTTTTACTGGGATATGTAGGTATATAAATGGAAAATGTATAAAAAATCCTAGTTGCAGACCCCCCACCTTTTAAATCTCCTAGTTACCGCACTATTGTTTTGTTTTGCTGTTTTACTTTGTTTTAAATACACGTTACATGAAAGTTATTATACATTGGCTAATTGTTCTACTTGTTGTTAACGATTGCCGTAATTGTTGCTGCACCACTAGGATGCATTATTATAATCTTAAGGTGTTTAAAAATTCCTTAGCTTGAGGAAAATAATGGTAAAAGAAATGATTTATTTTTAAAGAACCGTAATTAAACGACACTAAAAAGTATGCAGGAATTATGATGAATTAGAATTATGACGCTTGACTTTTTTCCACAATAAAGGTAGCTTGAAGTTTAAAAATGGAGTTAAAAAGGTAAAACGATAATTTTAGTTTAAATTTAAAACTTTACATAACAAAAATAAGTATAAATTTCAATTTTGTTTTCAGAAAAAATATTTTAAACAAAAAATTTAAGAGAAACAGGTTTTCATAAAAACATTTAGAATATTTATATTTAGAAAAAATCATTCGAGACAAATACACAAATAAAATTAAATTATTGCTAAAAATATATGAAATTCATTAAAAATGTATTTTTTTCTGATCACATTTTGTTAAAAATAACTTAACAAAAAACTATTTTTAGAAAATAATTATTGACAAAGTTGACATTGCTGACAACAAATACACTTGAAAAATCTTTAGTTAACGGTTCTATGGTGTAATGGTTAGCACTCTGGACTTTGAATCCAGCGATCCGAGTTCAAATCTCGGTAGAACCTGGCTTATGGCTTTTCTTTTGTTAAAACAAAAAAATTATAATTAACATTTTTAAACAAACTTTTTTAACTTAAGGCAGCGCGGCAATTTAATTTATTTTTTTAATACAAAATTTTTTTAATCTGCATATAAAATTTTTAAAATTTGCAAATTTTGCTTTTTTAATTCGATTAGAAAAAAAATCATTTGGGAATTACTTTTAATTTTTCATGTCAATAACACCATGCAACAAATAAAAACTTTTTTAAAAGGGTAATAAAACCCTATTAAAGAAAAGAGAGAAAAATAAAAAAAATTAAGTTATAATATAGTTTGTGGCTCACTTTGAACTATATTTATGTATATTTGTTATCTATGTACAAAAATGAACAAAGTTAATGAGTTTAACAAATTTATTTAATATGAATATTAGAATTTGCATATATCTGAATTTTGACTCAAAGTCGTTGTCTGATTTGGCTCAAATTTCCAGCACTGAAGTTTTAGACCTGGTGTCACAATATTTTTACCCGGCAAGCCATGAAAATCAAGAAAAAATATCGGCTGTAACCTTAAGATATACGTATACATTAATGTTTACAATTTGTCTTCAGATAAAAAGGAAAAGGGTCTCAAATATATTTTAAATATCCAAATAAATAGTACAATACAACACAATAGAACAGAAGGGCTTTAATGGTATTATTTTTCAAAATAAAATTTTTAGTTTGAGCGTCAAAAAATTGTAAAAAAAATACCATTTTTGAGGTACAAAGTTGTCTTTATGAGCTATTTAGGGTGCGCAGACACGTTCAGATTGTATTCGTATGTTTACAAAAGTTGTTCAACTTTACCGTGGCTATAGTTTTGCTAAATATTATTAGTGAAAAACTTGGATTCTCTAAAAGTTATATATATATATATAAATTATTTTACTCCTGTAAGGAGCATAGGGCCGTAGACCATAGACCCCCTCTAAAAGTTATGCTAAAAATCTTTATTTGTTCAAAAGAAAAATGTTTTTGCCTTTTTTTACTGTTGCACAATGTAATTGTCAGAGCAACTAATTCAAGAAGAACATTGCTGTAAACGATAAGGAGTTTCTCGTAAGATATCGTAAACTGCGCACACAATGAGCTATTGATAGTGCGCAGCGTCGTTAACAACTAATTTTTAATCCATCTGCTAAACGATAAATTTTGTTAACGATTTTGTTTAACATGCTGACAATATTCAACTTGTTCAGAAATTCTCTACGGCTCTACGGCATACATACTAATAAGTAGAGTTGCCGCTTTTAAAGCTGTGGCAATTTAAAATACATCGTGAGGCGAAACAAAGCTATGTTTACTAGTTAATTGAAAATAAATATGTTGCAAACATATTCTTTTAGCAGGATGATGCACGGTAAGAGACTTAGCAAGTTAAACCCTCAATCTTTAACCTATACCACCATATGTGGTAAAAGGGTAGTATGTGCTTGTGCGAATGTTTGTATTATTCAAAAAACATTTTAAATTATATTGATCTGCTTCGAATCATTTTCTATGTCGAAAAGGCAATGTTCAAATTTCTGTGCATCTAAAGTTTGTAATAAAATGCCGGTCGCATTTAAGTAATTTTTCTGTGACAAATGACGAGCCCATTGATAATTAATAGGTCTATAATTCTATAAAGCCATTATAAAAATGTCTTTATAGAATTATGAATATAGTTTTCAACGTAGCTACACAGTTTTGTGCTAGTCGGCTGATTACTAGTCTTATTTCTCATATATAACCAATTCCTGAAGATCATTATTATGTTCATACAACCATTTAAGACATCGGAATAAAATCCATTGGAATCAGGCAGATTCCCACTTCCCCATTTTTTCCTGATCACAAGGAGTCCCAGCTCTCTCAACAGGTTTTGGACAGTAAAACAGAACTAAGTGTAACACAAAATCTATTCTTAACATACCAAATTCAAATCACTATAAAAATGAATCATAGCAATAGCAATATACTTATTGAATTTCGTGAAAGTCCGAACATAGTTGACCATTATTTCCATAGCGGACGAAAATAATTTAACCGCTCTTAAAGCTGTTTAAAATACTACAAATAAGTTATAATTATAACAATGAGCTGCCTAATTAAATAAAGCCTTGCTAACGTACATATGTACATACATATGTGTGTCTATGGCTCATTTCCAGAAATTGTCATCAGCAAATTCAATTGTTAAAAATATGTTATTCGATATGAAATTTACGAAAAATGAGTGCTCCACAAGCTTCCGTAAAAACTTCACTCCTTCAAAAAAAATCATTAAAGCTTATAAAAGACTATTAAAATTATTGAAATCGAGATGAAATGACGTAAACAAACATTTCTGTAATGATCTGTCCACAATTGGGCATATGTCCAAAGCAGGTGAAGAATCATCTAAATCAAAGATTTGCAAGTTTAATGGGGTATAGAATTGGGTAAAAGAATCCGTGATGTAGGATAGCGAAAGGCGTTTTGGTAAGTTTCTATTTCCCTAAATCTAAAGTTATAGGTAAATTTAAATATTTTTAAAAATAATACCCATATGCATGTCTGTATGTACATATGTATATACTCGCCTATCTTATGTCTTAGATTTGTTAAAATTCCCATTCAATTTGTTTTTGAATTTTTACTTAAATATACAATATATTTGAATTTTTTCAAGACGAAAGTCTCTTTATGATTTGGCATAAGCATCAATAAAATACAGCTTAAACTAACCACAAACTTTAAAATTTAAAAAAATTAAATAATTTTTTTTTTATCCTAACAATGACGATAGGCAAATGGAAAAATTACATATAATTAATGAAGGGTTTTCAATTATTTAATAAAAATGTTTCATTTAACCAATGAATTGGCTTCATTAGGTCATTTCATTTATGACATAGCTTCACATATATGGGTCATACATGTAATCAAACATTCTTCTTTAATGCAATGACGGGCTACATTAGCTGACTTTTAATGACAATTTCATTAATGCAATGTAGAAATTCGTTGTCTAAATGAAGGGTTTTCTTTGAGTGCAGCTACCTTGAATTTGCCAGGCTGGTATGCAAAATAAAAATGTTGTTTGGATTAAGCTTGGAGACAGTTTTCCCTGCGCAGTAACTAGAAGTTTTCCATAGTTTTTACAAAAAACGAGTTTAAAAGATTATAAGCTCTACCTTCAACATTTGTTGGATGACCGCGAAGTTTCCATATCTTTTATTGTTAAAATTTTTTTTACGAACAATTTTATTTTATTTGAAATCTATTTTAGTTTTATTTGAAATCTATTAATTATTGGTATACAACTAAAATAAGTAACGAGTTCTTAGACTACTTTTAATTTACAAACAAACTTTTTGTAGATTTACATTTTATTATTTGAGTATATGTTTACTTACATTTGATTTATAGAACAATATAAATAAATTTAGTTCTCTATAGTTTATAGGACAAAGATTATTCACTAAAATGGGAGAAAATATAAAAAGGGTGTCATAAGATTTTCGAAAAATGTAATACAAATACAAAATGTTTTCCAAAGCTTATAGAAACACAAACATATGGTCATGTTTTAGAACAGTTCATCTCTTTTTGGGCTGTTTTTTCCATAATTTGCACTTTTTGATCATGATTTATTTTTTTAATCCTAATATGTCTTCTGCATATTGGCACCCTTCAACAGCTTAATAGCTTTAAATTTAAGTCCTCTGTTTTTTTAAGGTCACCACATATTTGTTTCTTCTAAATGCCATTTTTTGGACGATGGTCAGTTTAATGTATGTTCCTTTATCCTTTTACCATAAAATATGACACTAACTATGTGCAATTTTTTTCCTTCATGTTGTTAATAAGCCCAATTGTATGTTGGTTGACTAAAGGCCAGTTCATTGGTAAGCTTTTTTTTTTTTGGTTGCAAGTTGCAAGTATGAATAGTAATACAATATTCTCTATTAATTAAAAATGCTATGCATCATGCTTCTCTATGGCAAATGTAATTTAATGTTAGATAGCGTTCGTTAAAATGCAAAAATTTCTAATTTATAGCTCATTAATGTTAAAGATACATATTTTTAAATTAATAATTCCTTAAATTATTAAGAAGATTGGCTTAATTTACTGGCATAATTAAATCTGCTTTCATTTAAATTTGTTAGGAAAAGTTTAACGGTCTTCTAACACTATGAACTATACTTATTTATGTGACTATGCAACATGTTACTATTTCCATTATATATATTTATCGTTATGCTATTTAACGCCTGCAGCTGACTGGTATAAGGATAATGAGATATTTTGTGAAATAATATATTCTAATTAATAACAAAATAAGGATACGAATTTATTAAACAGAAAAATATGATATTTAAACGAGTTTATAAGGAGGAAAAAATTAAATAAAAGAAAAATATACTAAACTTTGTATTCAACCCAATGAAAATATCTTAAATTTTGTGGCAAATTTGTTGTAATAAATTTTAAAATAAATGAAATATTTGTTGACCAAAGGTTCTACCGAGATTTGAACTCGGATCGCTGGATTCAAAGTCCAGAGTGCTAACCATTACACCATAGAACCGTTATCTAAATGGCATAAAAATAACTTTTCTTAAACCTTATTGATTTGTTATATTGTACTATAATAGGAAATTTAACGAAACAATGAACAAGAATTATTGTAAAGTTGTGTTGTTATTATATAATTGTTGTATGTCGTTTTATTAAATAATATTGAATTAAATATTAAGTGCAACAATATATCGATGTTACTATATATGTTTATATGATGTCGAATTAATGCATCGGGGAGAAAAAACTTCCGAGTAAAAAATAAATATAAATTTGGAATCAGTAAATGTGACTAATGCATACACTCAAAGAAAACCCATCATTCAGTCAATGAGTTTCTACATTGCATCAATGAAATTGTAATTGAAAGTCAGCTAATG
>NDXZ01011591.1:0-14130 GCA_003055125.1 Paykullia maculata
AAAGTTCGATACCACATACAACCCTGGGTGACCTATGGGAGATACGTTAACTTGATTTCAACATACACACGGACAGACGGACAGACGGACATGGCTAAATCGACCTCGCTATCTATAAGGATCCCAAATATATATACTTTATAGGGTCGCAAATTAATATTGAAGAAATTACAAACGGAATGACAAACCTATATATACCCTTAACATATGTGTGTGTGTGAAGGGTATACAAATAGTTGGAAAAAAAACCCACATATAAACTAACACATACATGTTTATGTAGTTACATAGTAGGTAGTATTAGTATGTCACTGTGCGTAAGTGCGTTGTGAAAAAAAAAAATCTAAAACGAAAAATTGGATACAACTTGTGAAACTGTGTATTAAACATTTTTCCCAGCAATCGACCACATTGTGTTAACGTGTTTACACATGTTCTGCTATTGTCTATTCACACATTTGCAAATGTCCGCAAACCAAACATACTTTTTTACAATCATACATTGTACGCATGGATGTGCACGCATATATGTATGTACCAATGTACATATGTATGCATGTGACTACGTATGATTGTTATTTTTACTGCTTTCATTTAACGCATTTATTCATTCATACGTGCGTGCCCTCTAGTTATTTGTTGTAGGTGTCCATAGGTGTGGGAGTTATGTGCCTATTGTCTGCCTAACTATGTGTCCAGGTCACTCTTCTAATGTACGTGCGAAATAAAAGTGTGTTAGAGAGAAAATATATTAACATTTATGAAACGAGGTGGCATGAAGGTATTTCATATATAGACATGTGCCTTTTATTAAATTATTTATACGGTCAACAATAATTTAGTTTTTATTTAGTTTCAATTATAAACAAAATGGGAATTGTTTTTTTGGACATGGTAAAAGTGTACAATATTTTATGTAATAAAGGGAAAATATATGTTTTTTATGTGTAGTGGGGGAAGCAAAGTTTTTGGTAGTGTTCATAAAAAAAAAAAAATTTAAGAGAAGATATTTAAAAATTGTTTTTTATAGAAATTTTTTAATTATATATAAATATATGATTTCTTTTAAGTGTTTTACTATCAATTTATTTTTCAGTGTGTCGCCAAAATCTCTTCAGTTTACTGGCAAAGTAATGAGGAAAGTGTTGAAAGTGATAAACACCAAAGGATACCAGTATTAGAATCCAGAGAAACAGTTGTGCCGAAATCACGATTTCTAGATAAATCTTTAGAGGGTAAGCAAATAACAAACATACATTTATTAAAAATCATACAAAAACATAAATGTTTATTAGAAAAATTAAATAAATATTAATTAAATTATTTATCTATATATATTTTTATTTTTATTTTTTTTAGAAAATCAAAAAGCTGCCACAAAATCTTCCACATCCTATATATCTTCATCAGGCTTAGCTCTGTCAACTTGGAATACAGGCCTTTTCTTAGTAATAATTTTATCTCTGTTTCATTTAAGCCACAGTTAACAACTAAATGCGAGTTAAATTATGGCAGCAACAAATTAAAGGAAAATTGTATTTATTTATTTGTGTAAATATATTCAATTTTAGCATCTTAACTATTTAATTTATTTAGAAAATAATTTTTATGAAATTGATTAAAAAAAAGTATACTAAAATCTAAAAAGAAAAAACTTTAAAAAATTCTGTAGAATAAAATAACCAAAATAAATAGGTAAAATTATAATCTTTATCGTTTGTGTTTTATGGGCGTAAAATAAATAAATTGAAAAAAAATGTGTCCTCGTTTATTAAAAGTTTTTGTGAATGGATTTCTGCTTAAAATTGTTCATAAATTCTAAGTTTCTTATATTTATTAAAGCTGCCAAAAATTTTCGAAGATGTTTTGCTATAGAAAATTTTTTGTATTAAAAAAATGTTCTTCTTGAAATGTTCCAAGAAAAAAAAAATGCATTAAAAAAATTCTAGAATTAGGGAATTTGTTAAAGATATTAAGCTACGGTTTCATCTTCAGCACTCTTTGATCGGTACTACCGGAAAATTAAACCGTAGCTGGTTTCGAAAATGCATTACACTCGGCTAGTGTCGTACTCGAATTTTCATAATATTCTTAACAATAATCACATGACCTAAAAAGCCTGACAATAATAATTAAAAATATAAAGAATTTTTAAAAATTTTCTTCCATATATGGATGAATTAATTTCGATTACACTTCAATGGTTCTTGATAACAAACTAAGAATTATTTTTGTTTAAATAAATCACTTAAGAAAGTCTTTTGACATAAATTAACTTAAATCAAAAAATAGACGTTTGCCAATTTTTTTTATTTGCTTTAATAAATATATATTTGAAAACTTTTTGCAAAAAAAGAAATGTATCAAGATTTCAATACAAACTTTAGAAATTTCCAAAACTCTTTTAAAACATTTCTTTCTTCTTTTTTTTACATTAAGGAGTTTTTAAAAATGTTATTAAGTAAAAAACAATATATTTAAATACAAGGAGGAAAATAAGATAATTGTTTTAAGTAAAACCGTTTAAATATTTTGAAACAGCAATGGGCTTGAAACTAGTAGTAGTAGCATCTCATATTTAAAAATAATATTGTTTATATTAATCAGTCAATACTTCTAACAGATTTTTTTTTAGTTCTTGACAAACGCAAAGCGTTTCAAACATTTGAATGCTTTCAAAATCTTTTCTACTATTTTGCTCACAACTGCCACTCGAATAAAATTATCAGAAATAAATCTAAGAGTTATAAAAAATTAAAACGAAAGAATGTTTTAAGGAAACAAAAAACTTTAACTCCAACATCTAATGTACATATCATTTAATTTAAATAAACATATCTTTCAACAAAAAATATCTTTGCCATTTAATACTAAATAATAATAATAATTAAATAATAAATAAAAAATAAAATCTTTTTAATTTATTTGTTAAATACATTTTATTCAAAATTATTTTTAATTTTTCCTTTAGTAATAAATTTACTTTCGCATATTTTACTTCAAATGTTTTTAATTTATTTCTTATTATTTTTAAACAAAACTTATATGAAAATTGTGTAAATATTTCGTAAATTCTTTCTTATTTTGGTTCTTTAAGTTTTTAATACTAAGACAAATATCCTTTAGTCATAAGAAATTAAAAAAGAAACATTCAAATGTTAAGTTTTTTTTCCTGATAGTTGGTTAAGGAATTGTGAGTATATAAACAAAAATTAAAAAAAAGTACGAAAAATTAATGTTAAAAATTATAAAATCAAATTAGTAAGAAATATATAAAAAAATAAATAATATAAAATATAAAAAATATTTTGAGTGGCTTTTTATTGATATTAGAGGGATCGTTAAGCAAACATTTGTTATACGACCAAGAGGTAAGCTTAAAGGGCAAAACAGATATTACATAAATTAAAAAAAGAAAAACCAATAAATCGATATTGAATTCAAAAAACAACATAATAAAACCATTTTAAATTTTTTATAAGAAACTGATCATTATAGTAAAATTAGTAAGATTTTTTACAGAATAAAATGTCCTTTAAAGTCCTTTTACAGCAAATACATTTCAGCACAATAAATGAAAAACATCCATTATACGGATTATATATTTAAAATAATATATATATGAAGATATTTGTTTTATATACTTAAAATATTCATATTAATCATTTTGCAAATCTTTTAAATATCTTTAATTTGCTACCAAACTTTTTGGCAATTATAAAAATTTTTATAAAAAAACTTATTGTTATAAAATGGGCCTTTAAAAAAGCCTACATTTTCTTACATAAAAGAAAAAGCCATTAGAAACCGATTAAAAACCAGCTTAAGTTCTTACTCGTCTTCAAAACAAAAGTCATTATTCATTTAAATTTGTATTTGCGCTAACAAAAAAATTCTTACACTGATCTTAAAATTAAATTATAATTTTTTTTCCTTCATTTTGCAAAACAACGATAACACTTTAATTTTTCTTGTCATGTAAAAAGATTTATGTTTTGCAAATTGAAGGGAAAAAAACCATTTTGTGAGAGTTAAATAATTGAAATGTTTTTATTTACTTTAATCTTCTTTGTTGTGGGTGTGTGTGTGTATATGTGAAAGTATGAGCATCTATTAGTGGAATAAATCATTTTTTAAAAAAGATTTTATTTAAACATATATTTGTACTTTTTTTTGTTTGTTTGTTATTTATTAAGTTCTTTTCTTTTACATAGTTATGTCATTTTTAATAATCTATGTTCTTGATATGACAAAGAGATTTGTGTTAAAAAAATACTTTAACATATGGATTATACCAGGATAACGAATAATAATTATATATTTATAACTTCCTTAATAAATGCGTAAATCAACATCACATTTGGCGTTATACAGTTTTAATTCGTATTTTAATCTCTAACAATATAAGCTTGTCGTATTATTTATTCATAAACAAAATTTAGATTTTTTAATATGTGATTGTTTTTTGATATACAAATACAAACACGATTACTTGGTCTTAGAATTCTCTAAAAAAAATGTCTTTAAAATAAAATATCTTTTATTTTATTTTGGCTTAAACTCGTTTAAAAAGTAAATTGCTTTAAAGATAAATAAATCAATTTCTAATAAATTATAATTAAAATATATTGTAAAAAAGTAGGTCTACCAAATACCCTATTTTAACCCCCTAAGGTTTCATCAATAAATGAAAAATGTTAGTTTAAATATAATCTAGGATTTCGTTTTTATTATGTTTTTTTTTAATATTTTATATTTTTCATAAATGTTTGCGTTATCTAAAATTTTCTTTTCAAATCTAGCATATTTAACTTGCAACATTATTTACCAATAGTACATTTATTAAAAAATATTTTCTTTTCCCGTATCTTGCCAAAATATAGTTCATTGTTAGGATACCAGTTCATTAACATACTGCGTAAGTGGCTGCCGTTTTACTACCAACTCTATATGTCGAATACCCGAAATATGTAAAACCACCCAGCGAAAATTTTGCTTACCCCATAAGTAAGCAAATATTGTTATTATAATTATTATGGTCAATAAAGAATTTTTGTAAACTTGACTAACTTGCAAATATGATAGAAAAAACAAATCCACTCAGTAATTTAGCAGCTGTTAAAACATAATTTGTAATTTTCTTACTATTAAGGCATTACAAAAGCCATGTCAAAAAAGTTTTTATTGCCTTGCTTAGGTGTTATTTAAAATAAGTAGTTTTTTAAGGCCATTATCAATAAATAATTGTTTGATATTTAAAAAACAGGATGTTCTAAACCATCGCTCATATATATAACTTGAACCGAAATTCAAAAAAGTGTTTGCTGGGTATCCTTTAACATACATATGAATACATAAACACAAACATTTCATTTCAACATTCTGGCTTAAAAATAGAGACCTCGCATGAAATATTTTCTAGTCCTTGTAAATATTTGTGCCATTTATGTTCATTCATTCATATGTACATACATTTCGATTCGCATTTAGTTGTTTTGGTTTTAGAAATATTTTCCACAAATTCCTCTTTATATGTTTGAAAACATGTTTCGCCGATTTTTTTGTTTGTTTGTTTTTGCTTTCTCTCTTTATTTTCGGAATATTTATTATGGCATTAACGCATTTTCATAGACTAAAAATGTTATTTTCACATACGTAACGTATGCAACAGTTGTTCAGAATATTTGCTTGATGGGAATTTTATTTTCCGATAAATATTCAAATATACAAACAAATACATTTGTATACGTGAACAAAAAACTTCTAAGTGTTAAGTATGTATGTGTTCGTAAGAGATTGAAGTGGTGTAGTAACGTAAATCAAACACATACACACATACACCCACATATGCAATAAAATGTATAAATATGTGTTTTTGCAATGTATAAATCTTTTTGTAAATGTAATAAATTTTTTTGATTGTACAAATAAAATAATTATATTGTGCAATAATATAAATAAAATTGTTTTTTTTTTCTTTTTTGTAGGAAAATTATCTTGAAAGTAAAATTACATTAAGAAAATAATTTTGACTTCAGTTAACGTAATTTGTGCGAATTTGTTTAAGAAACTCAATTTAATTTAGTGGTAGTTTAGTGTGGGAGAGATTAATGTGGCAAAAAAAGTAATAAGTTCCTGAATTGTGTTTTTAAATCAAATCAAAATTTGTCGGATTTTCATGCGCACACACAGACACCAACGCAAAGTAGTCCCATAAATATAAAATTACTTATTTCATCACAACAACTATTCTTAATATAAACAAATCTTTCCTTTACTAAGAAAAAGAGAAAAATTTGTCAAAATCTTCGTTAAAACACAAAAATTATAAAATAATTTAAAAAATAATAATATATTACACAAAATAAATGTTTAAGCAATGACAAAAATTAAACAAAATTGAAGCGGAAATTTCTACAAATATTAAATATTTAGAAAATATAAAATATTAAAAAATGTTCCAACCATTTTTTAAGTTCATAATTTATAAAATTTTAAAAAATGTACTACAATTTTTTTTTAATTACAACACATTGCTTTTTTGCTGCAACTCCGTTAAAGAATAAATTTAAAAAATATTTTTATGTACAAAAAAATGTTCTCTTAAAAAAATATTTTGTTAGTAATTGTTTATAAACAATTATATTTTTTAACAATTTCTCATAACCATTTTATTTACATTCGAACCAATTTGCTTTAAAAAAGTTTTCACACTTATGACTACTGGCAACCATAAACCATAAATATGAAAAATAAATAAAATTTGTGATATGAGAAAAACTTTATCCATCTCAACGCCTCGTTTAATTGACATAATAAATATTTTAAATCAGTAACATGCCAACAGAGTCTACATAAATACAAACATGTAAATATTTTTTTTTATTTCTGTGTTTTTATTAAACATTAAAATACAGAAAATAAATAAAAATTAATAATAAACTTTTTAATAGCTGCAATGAAAAATTGCTTAAATAAGCATAATTTTTCATAATCTCTTTAAACTTAAATCCTTTTTGCCAATTCAAAGATAAATACACGAAATGGTATGAAAACAGTATGTGTGAGTGAGTGTGTGTGAAAATAACAACAACAACAATAAATACACACAGCATAAAAGCTTTTTATATGATTAATGAATATAACGTTCATAATGATGTTAATCCTTTGCATTTTTTATTTATTTATTTTTTTCTACAGTTGTCTTCTGTGTTTTATGTAAATTTCAAATATAAAAAATTGTTCTACGAATACAAAGTTAAATAAATTAAAAAAAAATTCTTTATGCAGTAATTCGAGTAGAGTAAGTAACAGTATTATTTTGGTACAACAAAGAGACCAGTAAGTGAAATACAAAGAGAAAGTTATTCATAAAGTTGTACAGTGAAGGCTTTATAAAAAGAGGAGCGTTTTTTTGCTGATTTCCAGGGATGCAAAATTTATAAAAAAAATTAAATAAACAAAATAAACTCTGTCTTAAAAGACCGTTCGATAAATATTTTCTAAGTATTAATTTTATATAAAATTTTCGTTTCAATTGTTTCCTTAACAGAAAGCATAAAAGATTTTAATGCTTATAAAGAATTTTCTAGAATGATATTCTAATACAAGTGTTTGTAAAAAATTTAGTGTAATGGATAATTTTTTGATATGTTTTGCTTTTAATGAGAGCTATCTAAAATTCTGTCCCTCTCTTTTTCTCTCTCCTAGGTTTCTCCGGTAATTTTTTTTTTGTAAATTATATCCAAAAGACTTATTTGGTATTAAAAACGTTCAGTTGGTTTTTTGCTGTATTCACATTTTTTGAAACGAATTTTTTCTTAAAAAAACTATAAAAAAATTCTTTTGAGTGTCTTTAAAATTTATTTTCATGTAAAAGATATTCCAGAATATAAGTTTTATAGGGTGTTTTTCGATGAAAATAAACATAAAGAATTTTCAATAAAGTTTTAGAGATAATTGTTTGCCATATTTTATCCTCATTGAAAGTTAAAATTCTGTCCATCTCTCTTTTTCTCTCTATCGCTCTCTTTAGTTAGTTTAGTTTAGGTACTTTCTAACTTGTAAATTATTTGTAATAAACTTTCTAGTTACTAAAAATCCTAAATTGGTTTTCTCTGTATTAAAATTAAAAAAAAACTTTAAAAAAATTCCAGAAAATTTTCGTTAATTCTGTTTTATAATTCAACATTCCCCCAAAAGTGTTCTATAAGTAAAAAAATTGTCTTAGGGGTCCATATATATATTTGAGGGATTCACAAGCTACTTATGATATCATAATGTCATATGCCCTAAAAATTTTAAATGGTTAAGGTTCTTTGTTGTTGCTTTTTTTCTTCGGCTAAGGATAGCTTACGACACAATAAACATAGCATTCAGAGTCATATTATTTTAGGACACTTTTATTATGAAAAGCAACTTAAACCATTTTAAATTTTTAGGACATATGACATTATGATATCATAAGCTTGTGAATTCCTCAATTGATAAAGAATATTATGGCCATATTTTTAAATCTTAGCACTTTTGGAATAACTTCTTTAAAATTTCTTTTTATTTAAACTTTAAAAAGTCCTGTATTTAACGAAAGAAAATATAACTAATTGAAATTTTACATCCCTGTGTTAAAGTCAGTTCTTGTCTATGAGTATGTTTATTTTACTTTAATGACATGCTAGAACTTTACTATACAAACATTACAATACAATAACAATAAAAATTGTAAAGCTAGTGCGGATATCCGCAATGGCGTTTATTTGTACATAAAATACAACAACTGTTCGGTTTTACCAGTCACAACTCATATTCATTTCACTTAAGTTGATACCGACAACTACAACTACATTTAGTAATGTTACCACTACTAATGTAAAATAGAGATACATATGTATGTAAAAGAACACACAAATCCTTTACATTAATGCAACAATAAGAGCCTTTAAATTGTATATAGGGTTTGTTGTTGTTTTTATATATAAAATTTTATATTGTGTTAAGTGTGTATGGGTGTGTGTGTTTTAAAGTTTTATGTGTTGGATTTTGTCTTTGTAGGGATAGTTTTGGCTTTTATTTACATATTTAAAGCTTAATTCATTGCGACAGTAAACAGGTCCTTTTTGGTGTTTTTTTTTCTGTGTCATGTATGTAAAGAATAATAGAAAAAGCGTATTTAGTACGGGATATTAAAAAGTGTAAATATAAAGCTGAACATTTTTTTTTTGAAGAGTAGTTTTTTTAACTTTATTTTAAAATGGTATTTGTGAATAAAATTTACATGCATTATAATATGTTAATAATATATAGAAAGTGATGAAAATTGTAGAGTGAGACCTTTAATACTAAAACATGGATATTTTTTTATAAAAAATTCTATAATTTTAATGAATTCAAAATTTTAAAAGTTAGATTACCCAAACATTTTAAAATATAAATTTTAAACTTTACAAAATATTTCTTATTTTTGTTTCAAAACCCCCAATTTTTATTGCCACTGAAAAAGACTACATAAATCAAACTTTTTAGTTTTGTTTAATTTATTAAATGTTTAACCAATATTTTTTTGTATTTTCCATCGATTTGTATATTTTATTAAAACAAACAACAAAGTATTTTTATTTGTATTTTATTTTTACTTTTTTTTTGGCTTTCAACTATTTTTGTCAGCCAAATGGAAAAATATTTAAATATATGAACACGAATATATTTTCCATGCCTTCCAACTAAACTCTTTCTTTGGTAGTTATACGGATGTATGTTTTCATTTTAATGCTCATACATATGCAATAAAATAAAATATATAGTTCTTTTTTATTGTATTGATTATATAAACAATACTTCAATTGCATTCCAATACGTTTGTACAATGTTTGATGTTAAATAATAAAAATAACAAAAATCAAATAAAAAAAGAGGTATTTAGAATAAGTAGTGAAGACATATACGGTACAATTGTACATTTTTTGAATCAATAAAAATTTAAGGATATTAATTTTTATTTATTTAAATATCAAGGAATATAAACACTGTGGGGTTTTTAGCAATAACAGTTAGCTGAAGTAGCCAGTTACCAAAACTACATTTGGCATCAGTTCGTATTTCTAGTTCCAATGATTCTGGAAATAGTTATGGTTTTGACACACGTCTTAATCAAGTAAGTCCTCCAATTCTTCATTCAATTTTTTTTTTGGGCTGGTCAGGATATTCTTTATTCTGAACATCGAAATGGCCAGTTTCAAATCATTTTAAAGTATTCAACCAAAATTACCAAAATAACTGAAATTTTGGGAAAAATTACACATTTTCTTTGGGTGTTTTAAAAGGTGTTTCCATTGCTTGGTGCATAGGATGAAAATATAATTTCGATTTTTTAATTGGGGTTTTAAATTTATAAATAAAGGTTAATCTTTCGGTAAAAGTTGGGCTTTTAGTTTTTGTTTTAGTTTTGATTCAGATTTCTTTTGAGATAAATTTATAATTAATAAAGAAAAGTTTTTAAAATTTCCAAATATTTATATTAATTCATAAATACTTTTTAAATCATATTTCTCATCTCTGACATACCTAAAAGTATAGGGCTTTTGAAAAGACAAACCTAGAATTTAAGGGCTTTATAATTTTATTTATAGTTTTCTGTTAATAAATATTTGATTTCTATAACTTAACTTTTTAATGAAAAGATATTTGTTGAAAGTTAATAGAATTTTTTTTTCTCTTAATAAGATAATTATATAAATATTTTTAGCGACAAATTTTGTTAAATGTCTCTTAATAAGCAATCTGTTAAATAACAAATCTAAGTTTCATTAGAGTGTTTTGTAAATTAAAAAAAAAGTCCTATTAAAATTTCAGCATAGAAACCCTATCCCTGTTGTTCACATTTTTTACCGAATGTGAACAGGAAGGTTACATAATAAAACAACAACAAGGTAAAATTATAATTTATTTGTTTTTCGTGCCAAACTCATGTCACATATGGTTACATTTGTACGTTATCTGCAAATCGTGTTATGATGATAAATAATAGAAATTTCTTTACTTCTTTTGTTTAGGTTTTTTTTTCTTTTTTTTTCTAAAATAAACAGAAAAAGTGAAAAAATCCTGTTTTGTTATACAAATCAATGGAACAAGTGTAATAAACATTTAATAGAAATAAAAAGCTTAATATCAAAATAAATTGTATTTGAATGAATAAATAAAACTAAAAAAAAAAACCATATAAAAAAAGTTAGATCAATATTAAGGCTTTAAGTTCTATATAAATTGGAAAAAAAAACACAAACAAATTGAAAATGAATTAAAAAATATATAAAAAGTAATTTTTTTTTAAATAAAAATCACTTGATTTACTTTTTAAATATTTGCAGTGTAATTGAGAAATATTTTAAATATATCATATTTAAGTTTCTATTTTATTTAAATAGAAATTTTATTGCTTAAACAAATAATGAAATTTGACGAAACCTGACCAACAATTTTGCTTAGTAAGTACATATGTATGTGTTTATGTATATGTGTATTCGAGCAGTTACTTTAACTGACGTTACCAGCAAAAATATTGTAGAATTTTGAAAGCTTTTCAGGTTCATTTTAAAATTTAAATACATTTTTATGCCCTTCATAACAAGGTCCTGGTCAAGGCCCTAACAACGAATTGTTAATTATTATTTTGCATTCGTATGTAGCTTTTTAAAGGCTTTGGAGCAAAAAGTTTTTCAAAAACGTTTTTGTTTAAAGTATAAACTTGTCATAAAAAGTTAATTTCTTACGTAAGTAACGGTGCAGGTGCACAAAAAATCCCTTAAAACAAAACTCTTCTATAAGCCATTTTCATTAAAAATAGCATTTTTGCTTCTTTAGTTGGTTGGTTGATTAACTGCCGATAATCCATCAACCTAGCACTGTTCTCTTACACTATGTCTTGACAAGCCAAGAATTTGTTCAGACATGAGCATTACGTCGGAAAATTAACGGTAAACAATTTGTTGATGTTAAAGGGTATGGAGAGAAAGTGCTGATGTTCATGTCTTGCCTAATCATAATTTTTTGATTTTTATTAGTGTTGTTTCAAGAAGTTTATTTAATAGCAAGTTTTATTTTAATAAATTTTAAGTAATTTTATACAATTTAATATTTTAATACTCATTCAACAAAAGAAATGCTAATAATATTTCTTTTTTATGCATTTTGTCATTAAAATGTTAAACTTAAATCGACATTTTATGTCCAGTAGTGGATCCAATAGATGTTTAATTATCTTTGATCGAACAAGAACAAAAAACGAACAGCAAGAACAACACGAGTCGTTTTAGGGTTCGTTTACGTGTTCAATGGCAAAAGATGAAGATGGCTAGTGAAGACGCTTTGGTATATCGTCGTTAGTAAATTATTGTGTTCTATATGAAAATAATTTTTTTTTGGGAAATTAATGTTAAAGTTGAATTGTCAGTTACAAAAAACTGAACCGAACAAATGTTTGCGATCTTTTTACCATAGAAAATTCTATAGTTTTTCGTTTTTTATTCATGAGCACAAAGTCGATATTTCATATATCGAAAACTATAAATGATAACAAAAAACTGATTACACAGATCGACAGATCTCAAAAAGTTTACTCAAAAACCAGTCTTATCTCAATTTTTTGCTATTTTGCGATATAGAACACAATAATTTACGAACGACGATATATGTACATCAATTGTTATCGCTAGTGTATTAATAAACTTGAAATAATTCAAACCCTTTTGCCCAAAACTATGCAAATTATATCTCTTAATTTCCACAAAGTTTTACTTAGCAATATGTCGATTAGCACTACTACAAGTCCCCTTAAATATTTCTAACATATTAATAATATTAAATACAAAATTTAAAAACCCAAATTTATATCTTAAATCAACATGCTTTATGAAAACAAAATTACATGATGAGCAAACAAATAATCATTTTTATGTTATAAATTAAATACGTTTTTAAGTTGTTTTGCAAACAATTTGTGAAAAATTACGCTAGAGGATCAAACTAAAACCAACATAAGAACACAATCTACGCCACAGCTCATACATACATTTTCATTAGTAGAAAAATGTTAAAGCCAACAGTTTTAAAAAGATAAGCAACCAATAAAAATAAATAAGAAAACATTATCAAAAAAAAAAAACAACAAAGAAGATTTGTATCATTAAAAAATATTGATGCATTACATTTTTAACAACCATCCAGCATACGAAATTTATGTTTGTATTTTAAATTATAACATCTTATTCAGCTATTATGTTTGGTACACCCTATAACCTAAATTAACTAGTAACTTTAGTTACATTTGGTATTAAATAATTTTGAAAAAAAAATTAAATAAGCTAAACTGATTTAACAAATTTTTTGTATTTTTACTTATTCATAGGCAATATTTTTATTTACATTTAATTAAACATTTTTTAAGTTCTTTTGTTTACCCAAGGCAATGCCCAGAACGAGTTATATGTATCCCTGGTTGCTGCTGGAATTTATTAACCAACCTCCTGTTTCTGGCCTAAATGGGCAATATCACGTCTCCCTAATCGAATTTGACCTCGGCTATTTAAAAGCTATTGAATTTGGATGAAATTCGATTTTCTTTAGGTATGATGACACATGTTTTAGTAGGGAAAAAATTCACTACATCTATTATTATCAAGTATTTTCAACGTCCTCTGCTATAAAAGAAGTATATAATTGAAGTAAGTTGGGGTTTGTAACTGGATCTTTATTACTTTGGTAAGCTAATTGACTGATCGTTTAAATAAGCTTAGAGTTCTAGTTCTGTTTACAATTAAACTTACTTAAGGGGTAAGAAAACCTTTTAAAAGTTCTAGAAAATAGGATTATAGCAAAAGTTCTGTCAAACACGGTAAAGTGGTAATGGAAAAAAAACAATTTTAGCACCGTTTAGTATCAACGTTTTGATATTTTCATTTAATAAAAAATTTCTGCTAATTTTGTTAATATTTTCTATTTTAAAACAATTTCCATATCAATACTCCCCTTATTGACATTTTTCGATAAATTTATTTTTATATACGAAAAACAATCTATTTACATAACTACCAAGTAGGGAAATTTTCTTTCTGCTTAATTTCATTAAATGTTTTAAAT
>NDXZ01011595.1:1362-16896 GCA_003055125.1 Paykullia maculata
AAGCACTTTTTTAAAATCTTTAATAAAAGTTAATTAAAAAACGATATTTAAGTTTATTTAAATAACAGAAATTATTTCAATTAAATTTTATTTTGTAGTTTTTGGTATATTTTTTTGCTTGTTTTTTTAATAAGAAAAAATTTTTTTTAATAAAATAATTTATTTCTATTACTTTTTGTTAAGTTTTATTGATTTAATATTTTTTTATAGATTTTTTTTGCAGTGTTGCATTTACTTGTTATTTGAGCTTTTTCAACGTGTTTAAGTAGAGTTTATCCGCTGGTTTACCAAACTATTATTTATTAAAAAATTAATAAAATTTCTAGATATCAATTTATATTAAATCTTACATAAACCCATTTCATTCAAGTTTAAGTGTAAAATGTTATGTCGAGAAATAAATACAACTCTGCTTCATGTCTATATTGTGTATGTAAAGGTTTAATGTAATATTTTTACGTTCTTAGCGTATGAAATATAGTTTTTTTTTTATTAATACTGTGAAAGCAATTTGTAATGGTTTTATTGTAGAAAAGTTGTAAAAAAAATACTCTTTAATAAAAAAAGACATTCATGAAAAGTATAGAAGAATTTTAAACATTTATAATCTATGGGTAAAAATTTAAATTTAACTTAAATAAACTTTAAGCAAAGCATATTACTTAAACATAATATTTATTTAAATATAAGAACTTATTTACTTTAAAATATTTAAAGATATTTTTTTTAAATTAAAATTCATAAAATTTTTAAGATTTTATTTAATAAGAATCAAATGGGTCTGAAACGTGCATATGTACATATGTTTTAAACACAGTAATGTAATATGTTACACTTGGGTTCTCGTCCAAGTACTTCTCCCAAATATCGATAGTTGAAAGCTGCCTGTTATTTTAAAGTTTCTAAAATAATTCTTGCAGGTATTCAAAGAAAACCCTTGAAGCTGTAAATTGATTGCCCTATAGTTCGACCTATGTACATATATATACCATAAATCATATGGTGCTAAGGCAGCTTTAACATCACGGTTTAAAACACAAGGAACTCTCTGTATTCAACCTGTGACAGTAATTTTTTTAATCTCAAGTCCTGTTTGAATTTGAAATTGTTTTTTTTTATGTTCTTAAGGTCAATCTAATGTGTATTTATTTTACAAGGTGGTCGTTATAAAACAGCAAACAGTTTTTCGTTTTACTTAGCTAACGGTACACTTCTTGCGTATTTTGTTTGTGTAAAAAATTCATTGTTTACATTTTATATTTTGTTGTTGGTATTTTTTGATATTCGTCACAGAATTTAACACAAACAAACTGATCGTTATTTCTGCTTGTAGTTCTGCCACCTTAAAAATAAATACCACTTGATCAATACAGTATAGGAATTTAGTAGTTTTAAAACACAAATAATAACGATAATTAAGCAACATTATTGTTTGTGTCTTTATTAACTACATTAAACTCCTGTTACATTTGAGTCCTTGGAAATGCTTAAAAAAATATCTCCCACTCCTATTTGGTGGTGTGTCTGGCCCATGCCGTTCTCTGGACCTGACTCATAATTTGACTACGATTTGGTACTTTTTCGCTGGTGCTGCGTGTTATAAAACTCGGAGTGGCTGACAGTTTTCGTTGATTGGTCACATTGCCCGCTTCGTCTGTCACTTTCAGCATGACTGTATTAAATCGGGGCGATGAAGACGTCGATGGACATATATCGTTATTGTTGTTGTTATTTGTTAAATTTGAACTGCTACGCACCATTGGGGTAAGCGGTGACTCTACTGTCGAAGATGATCGACTATTTTCTCTTGATCCAGAAGCGGCTATATTACCATTTGATATGGCTTTCATTAGTTGTTCGTCGAGTGCATTAATATTTTTCTCCATACTCATGCGCATTTCATCGGTTATCGGCGAATTGGAATAAGAATTACGATTAAGTGTTCCCATGGGTGAGGGCGTTAGATTGCCCAAGGAACTTGGTGTGCTCAGGAAGTTGTAGTTGCTGCTGGCCATATTGTTGTTGTTGGAGGGGCTGCAAGACATGGGATTGACAAAGAAAAAGGAATTACGAGGTGAAGGTGTGGGTTGTGGTGTGCCACCACTATTTGCTATAGATATGGCCGCCGTTGTTGTAGCACTCAAATTTAAGGCCTGCAAACGATTGAGCAACTCCTGGTTTACATTGAATAAATCTTTAGAAAGAGCATCTTGTTGTTGTTGCTGCTGATGTTGTATAACGGGTGGTGAACTGAATTGTTGCAATTGTGTGGTTATGTTTTGTAATTGATTCATGGAAGGAAATGGACTTGTGGATAAAGTATTTGTTGCACTTGTAGCATTTGCTGCCGACACATTTAAATGTAATTGCGACTGATGCAGCGCAGTTGTGGGTATTTGGGGTGTTAGACTGTTAACTTGTGGCGCACTTGACGAAGAGACGGGGGTATGCTGTTGTTGCTGCTGTTGAAAATTTTGTAGGTTTTGTGTTTGCTGATTAAGACCACTTAACTGGTGACTTAGCGTAGTTAGCTGCTGATTAATTGAACCCAAATTATTAATTTGCTGATTAATGGTGGCCAAATTATTATTGGCATTTCCCGCTGTGGCTTGTAATAGCATTTGTAAATGATTCTGTGTAATTCACATTACGCAGTCAGGCAATCAGTCAATTGTAGGCAAACAGGAATATATAAAAATAGTTTTTTTTTTGCATTAATTAAATAAATTCTGTATTTGTTATTTATAGTTTTACATGATAATTGCAATATGAACTCAGCCAAGCATTAACGAAAACAGCAACAGTAAAAAAATAATAATAATTTCATTTGTTATCTTTTTTTATTTGGTTCTTTTGTTGATTGTTATGATTAAAACTTCAACAATTTTCACACACTTTTAACACATTTACAATTGTAAAATAGAAAATTTTAAATTAAAATTTCATACACAAACACACACAAAAATAAAAAAATATAACACTTTTGCTAAAAACAAACGATGCAGAAGTAAAGAAAAATACTTTTGGTAATAATTTAATTAAAAAAGGCAAACATGCGAATATTAAAAATAAAATATATTTATTACTCGTGCATTAAACGTTTAACTTTGAAAAAAATATATAAAACTTAAAAATTTGTTTAAGAGTTTACTTAATGTTTATGTTATTGGTATATCTATGATTATTTAAGGATATATGTAAATAAGTTTCAAATTTTAATTTATTTTTTTTAATCAAGGCAACTTTTTTGCTTTTAATTTGATAACGTGGTTGACAGGTCACTGTATTTTTAGACGGCGAAGAGAAATAAAAAAGGTGTTACATCTTCTTTGTAACTGCCTTTTTCTGAAAGGAATCAGACTTAGGGCCGCACTTCTTGCAGTTTGTCTCATATTGATATAAAAAGGATAATGGATAATATAACCATCTCGTCCGCAATTTTTCTTTAAAATACAATAAAAAAAAAACCCATGAAGAATGGCCGAGTATTGATTCCAGCTGGTTTAATCTATCATAATTAAACCATGAGGATTAATATTATTTACCCAAAATAGAAGAAGCAAGCAAGAATATTTAAGAAAACTTTGTTCGTCAAGCTTAATGTATTTTAAAAAGTTTGACAGAGTTGCCACACCCCCCTTTTCCTTGCTTTTACTGTTTTCTCTTCTTAGTCCTCTTAATTTCCAACAACCCTGTCATAAGTTAGGTTAGGTTTTAGTTTAAATTTTACTACGTTAAAAAAGCATTTAAAACAAATTTGATTTGCAAATTTTTTTAAGTATTTTTTAAAATAGTAATTTAAAATTTTACAAATCTTAAAGACATTTTATTTTAAATGTTTTTTTTATATTTAATTAACTTAAATCAGAGAAGTTTTAGTCCAAAGGAGGAACCTCTAGCGATTAACATATTTTTATGGTACTCCGAGGATTAAGTTATGATGCACTAAAAAAATCCATGCAACATTTTACGTTAAAAGTTTCGTGGAATTTACAAAATTTCTGTTCATACATAGAGTTATACAATATGGACGTTTTTAGAAAAAAATTTTTAAATAAACATTTTAATTAAGTAAACTTGAAGGCAACATTAAAACAAACTAGCAAAAAGGCAGCAAACAGTAAATTATAACAAAAAAGAAAACAAAACACATAGACAAGATCAAAAAGCTTAATAAAAAAAATTATTTTGTATAAAATTACTAACCTGTGGTGCCATGGCAATATTGGCACTGGTTAAACCAGGTGTTTGTTGTTCGGTATAGGCTCCCAATGAGGCTAAATGTTCTAATAATTCGCGATTTTGTTGTAAGAGTTGTTGAGTGCGAGCCTAAGAGAGAAAAAATAAATATTAAATTTAATATTCTCCTTAAGATACTTTACAAATCCCTTTTAGTTACCTGAGCTTCAATGCGTGCATTCGTTTCGGATATCAGTTGTTCGCGAACTAACATTAGTTGCGCCAAGGCCTGACGCGTTTGCATGGCTTGTTGTTCTAATTGATCTTTAAGTTTATGAATCTCACGACTGGGCGAGGAAGGAGTCGTTGGCGACTTTTCTTCGTCAGTCTAAAAGATTGAAAAGAAAAATTTAAAATTTTTTTAAATCACTTTATATGACTTTTAGTACTTAATTTTAATTATATTTTATATGTGTTTCCTTAAAATGTTTGTAATTGTTAAAGAATTACAGGTTGTACAAAATTTAGTTTAATAAAAAAAATTCTTTTTCTTAAAAGAAAAAATTGTTCTTTTCCACCTTAAACGAAATTGTTTTAAAAACTCGTACACGTTTTTACAGAAGTATTTATTATTTGTTTTAAACAAATTTATTAAAATTTTTTTTATTACAACAACAATACGCAAAGTATTTAAGATTTACAACATAACATATGCATTTATTCCAATTTGTTTAGATTTCAAACAAACCATTTTTATTATATGTATATTGGGGGTTTGTTTTTGTTAAAAGAATATAAAACATAATTTAATTAAACAAATATTCTTGCTATCCATTAAACTATTGGAAAAATGCACAAATGTACTGGCACAATAATCTCATTCCAATTTGATTTTCTTAACACATCATAATCGCATAAATTCGAATTGAATTTAAAATAAAATTTATATTTTGTTTAAATTATAACACATGTCATTATATTTTTGGATTAAAACAACAAAACTGAATGCGCCAGGTGCACGAGAGTTGTGTTTTAAAGAGCAAAAGGGTGCAAAGTGAAGGGGAAAACATATACATACATAAATCTTTTTTAACAAATTCGAATTATAAATCTTAATCGACTGGTTGTTTAAATTCAATTAACAATTAGTTTAATATTTATCCAAATATATTTTTTATTTATTAACGCGTTTTGAAATAAATAAATATTTAATTAAGAATTGCACGTTTTTGTAATTTATTTGGTGAAGTCACAAGGTATGCTATCATGTCGTATTGTCATAACTTTTTAAAATTTATTTTATCTGAGTAATTTCTTGAAAAATAAAAACAATAGAAAATATTAAAGATTTAAAAATATATTTAAATAAATTTCTAATTATTTGCTTTTTATAAGAAGGTTATTTAATATACGCAACCTGCCCTCCACTAAAGGAAAACAGTTTTTTTAGACACAAAAGTGACTCCTTCAATTGTGAAATCATAACAACATTTTTAGTAATATATTTCTGCATATTGATTAGAGTAATTTTAGTCATTGAACATTTAATTTAATATATTATTTGTTAAACTGTTTTCTTTTCGGAATTTGTTGTTGGCTTTAGTTAATCTATATGCTTGATTTCGCTGGTGCTTATGCCATATCATCTGTAGACTTTATAAACACTATAAAAATTATTTCAAAAATATTATGTATTAAGTAAAAATTCTAAGCAAACTAAAAAAGAATTCTTACAAACCCGTTAAGTGTTTAAAAAATTCTTTAAAAAACCGTACAAACAATTATTTTTTTATGTGTTTTTTTCTTTTTTTATATGGAAAAATAAAATAATTATTTGTTTTATTGATTGAACATAAAATATTTTTGGTTTTATTTTAGGAAACGATTTAAACGTTTATTAAAAATTTGAAATAATCTCTTTGAAACCATATCCTAACAAATAACTAAAAAATTCTTTTTAAAGAAAAAAACCAGTTTGAAACACCGGCTAACACCGTTTAATGCGCTAAACATTTTAATACAGTTTTATGCAGAAAACGTTTAACTGGTTTTTAAAGCAATATTTTCTAGATAACATTTTGTTTTTTTCTTTTGCCATATTAAATTGTTTATACAGTGACACTATAAATTTTTTTTGTTTATTTATTACACGTGTGTATACTAGAAACTGTTAGAAAATCACACGCAAATTAAAAAAAAAAAATTAACAAATTATGTTAAAAAATAAAAATATCTGCTGAAATCTGTTTACAAAATCTTATTTTCTTTATGCTGGGTCAATCTTAAAGGAAATTATATTTTTTTATTTTCATTTGAATATATTTTTAAATAGATGGTTTGTATATTTTATGCAAATAAATATTATTGAAATTTTTCAGACTTAAAAAAATTGTTTTCATGGTATTTTACCTTTCTGTGCCAGGTGTTTATTTATTATTTTTAACAAATTATATGTTTAAACACTTAAAATGAAAAAAATTGCATGTGCATTATTTTTTACATTCTGTTTAGATTTTAAGCTTCAGGATATGAAGGCCAATATGAAATTGTTTTTATTAAAACGTTAACTTATAACAAACTTAATTTGAAAAGTAAACATTTGCATAATTTTTTTTTGTTCAAGGAACAAAATAGTTAAACTCGATTGAAGCTTGTAAGAATTTCGACTTTATTTAAAACAAACTCTTTATTCATATACATTCACTTGTATATATCGCACACCCAGTTCAAAAGTGACACAACACAAAATTTTAAATTTTTCAGAAATCGAAATAAAATGTTTTTAACGTAAATAAAAATAGTTAAAAGCAAAAACGTTGGATTTAAAACTATTTAGCACTTAGCGTTGGGATCAATTACCATTATATTTTCTGACACAACTAAAAATAAGTCACTTTTATGAATTGCAACTTTATACCAATTGAAACATAAAAAAAGACATAACTGTTTTTAGCAACAGTTAACAACAACAAAATACACTGATATATTTCTTATAGATATACAAATATATTGTGCATAGTTTAAGCATATAAACTTGAAAAAGGAAAATTTTGAGTTGTGTCACTTTTGAACTGGATGTGCGATATGTCTGTACATACTTACGTATGTAGTATGTATAATTTGCAAAAGACTGACATTTACAAAAAGGATAATAGACTTTCACATTCAACAAAGAGAAGTGTAAAGAATAACCTTCTTTTTAAGGTGGAAATTGTCTAAAGTCATTCAGCAGCAACTTAAAAAGATATTGAAAAGTTCAAAGGCCAACATATGATTGTGAAGTTAATGAAACCTCTTAGTTAAAAAACAAAAATATATATCTAATAAACATTCTTAGATCACAATATTTTAATAACTTATTGCTAATATTTTCTATTTTCCCACACTTACATACTTAAAGACACCGCATGACTTTAGACATGTTTGGCAGAATTGTCAACAAATTTTAAGTAATTAAAAAATTATATAAAACTTTTAATGAAAACTTACCATAAAACTTCCCGCTTTACTAAGATTTGTTTGCGGTACTAATTCCAAATGATTCGGCCTTTGGGGTAAATTAATTTCTGGTGTATGAGCTGAAAGAAAAAAAAATATTTTTTTTCAAATATTTATTTTAAATACTTTTTCTAAAAGCTTAAATTGATTTAAAAAAATATTTTAGCGTGTGTATTTGAGTGCTTTACTTTGGTCTTTTAATAGTTTAGATACACCCGTTTTGTGGCGCCAGCAATTAGGCTCTAGGAAATATGTTTTTTTTTTAATATTTCACATACTAAAACACATAATGCTGAAACATTTTTTTTATGCAAAAAAGAGTTAAAATTTGTTTGTTTGTATGAGGTGAATAATATCCCTTTGTTTTTAATGGTCCTTCTAAATAAACATGGGTTATATATTTTTGCAGACTTTTCATATTGTAAGACTTACTTAAGTCCACAAACGAATAGGATCGCAGTGCGTAAAGCGGTACTCCCAATACAAAATAAATATGAGAAAAAGAAGAGACAACAGTTTTCTATTTAAAATCATGCACATAGTAGCAGATAGAGTAGACTTTGTGAAGCTTTTTGATTAAGTTTGGAAACTGGAAAATCCAAAACATTCCGTAACATAAACGGAGTCTAAGTGTATTGTATCGGAGCATATTAAGTGGGATCTCTTATAAAATTAATGTTGTTTTTATTACCATATGAAAAAATTGTAGAAAATTTACATTGACAACAGCAATGCGGTCCAGGTTTAGCTAATAAATATGTATTTTTAAATACAATTAAGAAGATAATTTGACATGTTTTTTGTACCCCATTTTAGCTTAACACAGATGTTTCTTTCAATCTTTCAAGAAGCCAACAAAAATATAAACGAAACAAATTAATCAAACTTTGGCCATCCGACAATCTTTCCATATGCCTTAAATGAAACAAGAAACAATTATGTAGTAAATGTGGCGGCTTATGATCATGACGCAGACAAAGATGATGTTGAACATAATAATGATGTTAATAATAATTTTTTAATTTTTTGTTTAATATTAATTTTTTTTGAATTCTTTGGTCTTATAGAAAATAAATTGTCTGCTGCCTTTTGAAAAAATATTAGGAGACAATCTAAGATTATTTATTCGAAAACGTTTTTCAATAGTTTTTTTTTTCTTCTTAAGAGATAATTTTGTTTTAAGTGTGTTTTTCAAATATTTTTTTTTCTTAAATAATGCTTTTGCGTGGGTTTTGGTTTCTTTACACACGCTTTTTTGACGATGTCTTTGATTGAAAACTGTTGTCTTATTTCTATATTTTTATCTTATTCTTTTATTAAATTTTTTTAGTTTGGGATTCTTTTTTTTTTTTGTTGTGTAAATTAATTTTTTTTCTTTCGATTTTTTTACAGAAAACCACAAAGAAATATGACGTCAAGAACTACCTTGTTCTCGAAATATGAAAGCAATTATTCTTGTGGCTTAAATATTTCGTAAAAATAACAAAAAAATACGTTGCTTAATCGCTTTCCAATAAATTTTTAGTTTAATAAATTGTATGGCTATGAAAATTGTTTTCAGTTCTTTTTTTATTTTGTTAGTTTTTTCGTTAGATTGCATTTAAATTTTTGAAAGTTAAGAAAATTTATATAAAATATCAAATGCATATTTATCTCTAAGCCCTTTGTGGTGTAGGGTATGGGCAGAAAACATTTTATTTTCAAATTAATTTTAAATAATTTCGCTAGTGTGAATGAAGGCCATTTCTTTTCGTAACGTTGGCTGGCAGTGACTTACTGCATTTGAAATGCACGACATTTCTTAAATGTTGCTGTTGTTTTATTTTCTGCTTTCATTTCTATAGAGTTTACACATTTAAAAGTTGTTTTTTTCTTCTTAAACTCAAATTAACCTTGAACCAAATTTGAAAATAGTTTTTATTGTTAGAAAACAATTAAATATAAAAATAAAGAAATTTAAATCTAATTAAAACAAACTATTTTGCAATTTAGAAAAAGAAAAACCAAATTAAAAAATATAAAGCTATAAGGCCAGGGCTAACATTAATCCTAAAGCCAGCGATTATTAATATTGATATGCATTAAGAGTAAAACCACCCACATTATTAGTAGAGTTATTAATAGAGTTACTTACAAAGAGTTAAAACAAACTAATTGTATGGGAGATGACACGCTCATTGGTATTATTTAAACATTTTTTAAACACATCCTTTACTTAAAAAGTTGACCTTTTGAGTAAGAATCGACGTATTTTTTTTTTTGGGATATGCAATTACTTATTTATATTAAAGTTCCACACCAACTATTTTTATGACATTACGGCAAAGAAACTTAATCTCTATATGTAAAATTTTAAAAGTGGCGGAAGTAAAAGAAAAAAAAATAGTCGCAAGACTTACAGTTCATAAATAAACAGGGTCAAACTAAGTAAAACCACTAAGGAATGAAAAATTACAATTTTACAAGGCCTAGAAAATAGTAAAAGTGCAAAGTGATATGTTTCAACGGCCCATAAAAACCACAAAAATAGCACGTGCTATCACAAAGATATGGGAATTAAATAATAACTTTTTATTAAAAATAACTTAACAGCGTTGTTGTGTGTAATAACTTAAAAATAAAACAAAAAAATAAAAATACGGAAAAAAATTCAACACAAACCAATAAAAATTATAATTGAAGGCAAAAAAATATTTTATTTAATTGATAGAATGAATTTCAAGCATCATATTAGTGTGTGACGAATTTGGTACACCCACCACCAATATTGTACAGTGAAGAACTTAGATGCAATTTCTATATAAAAGAATGAAAATATAGGCTTTTTTTAATGGAAATCGGTCTTAAAAATGGTTGTATTTTTTGCCCATTATATCAAAGTGAAAGAGTCCAATATTAGTTCTAATAAAAATTCAAGTAAAAACTTTTAATAGGGGTAGGGTGTGCGGTCGAGAAATAGTTAAGTGCAATACATTACTTTTTTTATTGATAAATTTGTATATTTAACATTAAGCCATATGTACGAAATTTCAAGAATTTCTTATGGTTTAAAAAGGTATAAAACATTTTCAGAATAATTTCTGCTAAAATAAAATAATGCAATACCATTGTTTAACCCTAACCCTCCTGCCACAGGTAGTCCGGTACCCGAGCGAACTTTAAACTCAAATATCTCTAAGACAACGAGAGATACAAAGTTGGGTTTCCGCAAGTTCTTTTAGGTAATTATTTTCTACGGATTTTTATCATTTTAAGCTTTCCTTATTTGTTTGGGTTGACGATGGAGCAACCGAAAGTCAAATAGTTCTTATCCTCCTGATAAGGGTATCTGGGTACCCGTATATAAGTTATAGCATTTTGTATAGAAAAAGTAAAGTTAAGATTACCTTTAAGATTATAGTTAATTAACGAAGTACATACACAATAAATTTGTATTTTTAATTAAAATAACAATCTTGGGAATTCCCAGACTACAATGCAAACTATTGTATGGATATTTAAACCATAATAGAAAAATTAACGTAGACGAGTGACCCGCTACAGGAGTCTTCATACAAAAATGTTGTCAGTACGGTTAGGATTAACATCAAACGAACTTTCGAATGCGACCTATTTTTGCAAAAGAGATGTACTCTTTTGCTATTAAGCCAAATATTTCTGTTGCACAAAAACTTTTGTTGCCAAATTTTATCTTCCTGGGTTCTTCCAAACAACTCTATCACAAATATAAAACAATGTGGTCAAAGCTAGATCATTTCATTTGCTAGAAAATTTCTCTAATGGGATCGTAAAGGAGGAATTCAGTGTGTTACAAACTTAATAATGCAATTAATATAACCACCTTTGTTTTTTTTGTTATAAATAAAAATCAACATATATAAAATTAAATTAAATAAATTGAGAAAAAAAACTTACAAGGTGTAATAGAAATTTGACCTTGATTACAATTTAAGAACACATCTACAATAAAAAAATAAAAATTTACACATTTTAAAACACACACACTTACAAGCGTAGAATTTATAACAAAACATTATTTAAATATATTGCCATTAATATTCTCATTTGCTTAAATTACAATTTCAATTGTTAAATAATTTAATTACGAATAAAAATTCAAACCTCAACATTGAAATTATTATTGTTGATTTAGTACGTTCAATCAAATGCACACACAACTACAGCAGGTTAATCTTTTTATACAAAAGTAGACATAAAAATAATTCACTTTCAAATAATTTTTTTTATACTATAAACATACATATAAATATAAATAAATATTTCTGTAAGAAAATTTTTTTACTCCAATTTTAAATAAATAATTATTTCTTTTTTGTAGGCATGTAATAACTTGTTAATTTTATAATAAAATGCTTAGAAGAATTTTTCCTAAGAATTTAGTTTTATTAATCAAATTTTTTGTTTATATGTAATATTAATGTTAATAGTAATAAAATCCTAACAGCAATGTTGTTGAAATATTTTTAATTGTGTTAAATATTTAGATGAGTTGTGTTAACACAGTCAAAAAAGTTTTAGGGAGATTTGTATTGGCCATCCTAAGCCATCCTAAGATAACAGTAAATTAAGTTTATTATTATTATTTTTTTTAATAAACAAGAGGTCTAGTTTATAATTATTATCTTTTTATTGAATCATTGAAAAGAGTTTCGTTTACAGTGAGCTGTTAAAGGCAATACAAAAATATTAGTTTTGGGAAAAGGATGACATGGTAATGTGATGATATATTTTTTAGAATTTTGTGACTTTTCGTAACTTTTTAAACTCTCTCTAGCTGTGTCTTGTATGCATCTTCTAATTAAATAATTAACAGTTTTAGTATTTTATATAGGATTTTTATTAGCTTTCACAACATTTAAAATTAGCAAAATTAAATTTTACTTGATATAATATGCATTGACATTAGGTCAATATGCTAAATAAATAGTTATAAATTTGAAAAAATATTTTTAAATTTTCCAAAAACTATCACTGAACAATGTTTTTAATTGCCATAATTCCTATACAAATTTAATACATGTTTGAGCTTTATTTCAACGAAATAAATTATAGGAAAACACATTTTTCAAGTTAAAAAAATCAAATTTTTATTTTTAAGTTTTTAGCCTCTAAAATAAAACAAAATTTAGTTAAAATTATAAATTTCGTCATAAGTCATAAAAAACTATTTCTAGATTTATTATAATCACATTTTGCATTAAATTTTTTTTTAATTTTGCGTTTTCTTAATTTAGAGCAACGAACGGTCTGTCATTAAATTTTTGATTTCTATAGACTCTATCTAAAATGACACACATCTAAAATAACATTAATAAAGTTTTAATTAGTTTAAGACGAAAAGCAACAAGTTATAATAACATTTAGCGCCACTAACTTACGTGTTGCAAACAGGCAGGTCGTATAAGTAATAATTATAATAAATAAATATTTTTCATACGTACTACTGTACTATACAGTTGGAATCTTTTTAAGTTGTTATGTTGGGAGTATAAACTATCGGTTTAAATAAAGAAAATATTATTTATTTAAAATATTTAAAAACTTAATTAATCTCAAATTTCCTTTTTAATGGAATTAATAATTATTAAAAAATTTTGTACGGCTTAAGACCTTAAAGTTTTCAAAAAGACACAATTATAATTTTATCTCATGACACATTTTTCTTTTATATTTTTAATTACAAACATTATTTGCAAAAACTCTTAAAAGATTTATGACAGTGATTTCAGAAAACTTATAAAAACAGCCGCGTTATTAAATGCATAATGAGCTATTTTTGTCGAATTGTCCTCATTACCACAAAATAAATGACTTAAAACGATAGCAATAAAAACAACCACTAAAATAATGTCATTGTGTTTTAGAAAAGAAAGGAAACGATTTTAAAAATACTTAAATTTAAAAAAAATATTTTTAAAACTGTTGAATAAATAAATAAAGGAGAACGACGAAAAGCAAGCATTGCCTATAACTTTAACAAACGTCATTAAATGAAGAGAACTGTGTTATGATGCTGTTAACTGTCAAATACATAAGCACACATAAGTAATGTATGTGTGTATGTGTGTGGGTATGTGAAAATGCGTAATTAAAAATTAAGAACTCAAATATGTTAAAACTTTTTTATTTCATAGCCTGTCTATCTTTGGTCTTATTTTCCCTTTACTGTTGCTGCTAGTGACATACGAAAACGACATGCATAACAAGATATGATTTACCCGCTTAGCAATGGATATTTACAAGTAAAGAAATCGTCACTATTTTCTATTCACTCAACGTTGTTTAACTGATATAACAAAACAAATTTAATATCGGAAAATTCTTAATCAAACCCATAAAATTTCATATCAGAAAAAAACGACCTTTAACAAATTTTGTTAAATAGAAATTTTTTTGTTATTAATTTTTATAAGCAGTATATACATATGCATATGTTTTATTAATAAATATGTTTAAATTATTTGGTATTTGTTTAGTTTTAATAAAATTGTTTGATAACTGTGATAATAATAGTTTTGTTAGTTTTTTTTTTTTGGCAAAAGGGTTATATCCGATAAAATTTAGCTTAACTGTATTACGCCTTAGGTTTTGTATAGAAATATTTGCAAGATTAAATATTTGTTGCTTTGTATGAGATCATCTTATTTCACTTTAAAAAATCCGATTGTTTATATCAACAAGTACATCTCCAACGCCATAGGGAACCTTGTTGTTTATGTGTGTCAACGTTAAAACCTTTTACTTTAAAGTAGGACAATTTTTAACTTAATTCTGTATTGGCTAATGGTCTTTCAATATGGTTGTCAATATATTTTATTTACTTTACATGTCAGACGGTTCAAGACAGAAAGATGATTAGCACAAACAGAATTGAATATTGTGTCCAGCTTTTAGCACAAGTAAAAACCATAACGTATGTGTGCCAAGGCAACATCATTTGCAAAATTTTTGATTTTATTTCTTTATTAATTTAAAATTAACAAAAAAAAAGTGTCAATAATGATGTATATTTTTTTAAATACAAAAATACTGTAATGGTGACATATTGAGAGCTTTATGGTAAAAATAATGATAAGACCAGAACTTACGCTCTGCGATAAGCTTGCGTTTGACAAATTTATCATGGTTCTTTTTGTTTGTTGTTCTATAAGTTTGAGAAAACACAACTATTTTTATAAAATACCTTAAATATTGACTACCTGTTGCTTTAATTTTTTTTTTACATTAAACAAAAAAAAAACATTTTAATATTTATTTTAAATATTATATTTAACAGGCGAAATTAATAATTGAATGATTAAAATAAATTTAACATCATTAATACTGCTAAAGTTTTGGCAAAAATGTTTGCTGGGTTACTCCTTAAAAGTTTTCGTAATCTTAAAGGCAGTGAAAGTCAATAAAAGAAAAGAAAATTTAAAACAATCAAAAATTAAATTCAATTAACCTAAGTTGACAAATACCAATACGTATTTATAATTAAGGTAGTGTGAAAAGCCCACATGAAAATTTTTTTGTACTTCACTTTTAAATTCCATACAAAAAAATTGATTCTTATTTTTTTAAATTGACGTCTCAAAATTTCAATATATAAAACTTAAAACAGTAATAAAATAAATAATCTCCAAATAGACATCTCCCTATGAATGATTTCAACATGACAAATATTTTACAATTTCGTTGCATAAAATAGAAAAAAATGTGTTTTAAAAAGAAATTAAAAATGGAAAATCTATTTAATCTTGTCACAAATGGAAACAATTAATTATTGCTGTTTAAGAGCGTTAATGGAAAAATTATTATACCCTTCACCTAAGGTGATAAGGGTATATATAA
>NDXZ01011601.1:0-13169 GCA_003055125.1 Paykullia maculata
ATATAAAGCCTTAAATGGCCATAATAACAATATTACATCAATATTAATCAGTTTGCTGTTAATTCTCACATTAAATTTTGTTTTAGTTTTATAAAAAAAAGGCAGTAAGTTACGAATTTATATCAACACTTTTAGTGAATATAAAAAATTAAACTAAGCTATTATTCATAACTTAGAATCTTTTTTTCATATAGGTATCCAATTCTTAAGGTTTCTACGATAATGCGTTATTAACAAACACACCAACTATAAATCAAAGTTAAGAGAAAACAAGTAAGAGCGCTATATTTGGCTGTGCCAAATCTTATATACCTTCACCATGTGTGGCCTATTTGGGCCAAATGGTCCAATTTTTTTTAAATATATTTTAAGTTTATCTTAAAGCTGCAAAACAGTAATTTTTTGTGTAAAAAAAAAAGTCAGTCGTCTTTTTTTGCTTACAAACATACTATATCTCAACCGGTTATTAACGAATCTTGCGAGTTTTTAAAACCGATTTTCATGAAAGTGTTTCTAAAAGTTTGATACCTTATACAAATCTGGGTGACCACGAACATGGCTAAATCGACTTCCCTATTTATAAGGTTTCAGAATATATATCCTTTATAGGGTCGCAAATGATTATTGTTGAAATTACGCATACTATGTGAAGGAAAATATTAAGCAAAAATGAATTAAAAAATGTTGCTCTTTTAATAAAAAAATTAATAAAAGTTCCTGCTACTTCCATAAAATGTTGAAATACGTATTAAAAAACCGAATAAACGTTTTTTAAAGAACCGTGGAAAATAAAAAAGTTATCATCACTGAAGCCACACAGCATAAATATGTACATACATACTTGTATGTAGATATGTAGAACCTGCAACTGCAGTGCGATTTGGTATGAAGTTCAGTACAAAAACTATATACATATTTACATATAGATATGTTAATGGGTATATATTTATGCACATACAAACATGTATTTTATACGATTAAATTAAGTTTATCTTTTCAGTTAGTTTACAACAATCAATGTATATAATTATGTAAAGTTATCAGTATAAAGGGATACATGATAAAACATTTTTTTTTAATTTTAAACACATGAACTAAAACAAGTTACAAAGTAAAAAAAATTTTAAACACTAATAAACACAACAAATTGTATATAGTATCTACATTAACAACTCACCACACCCCTACAACACAAATCTTACAAAGAAAATAAATTTCATACATACACATATTCATATACACACAAACCATATTAACATAAAACTTTTCAAATTTATAAGCTGTATAATAAAAAACCTTAGCTACTTACCACTACGTAAAGTTAAAATAATTTTATAAAAAAAATTGTATTTTAAAACTACTTTTTACTTAAAAAACTTAAATTTTCGATAGACAAAAATGCAATAGACAACAGCGAGTCAAGACGAACACAAACGAATGCAATAAAATGGAATGAAACTAAAATGGTTAATTAGTATTGCCCTAAATACAGAGGTGTTTAAGTCTGTAAAAAGCATGCCAGACTTAAATATAAAATAACAAAATAATATTTTGTACCAATAACTTTTTACAAATCGTTAATCTCCGAAAAAAAATTAATGTAATTAAATTATTGGACTCGTCCAAAAATTTACATTTGGCAATTGTCGATGCAATTATGTTGAAAGTTATTGATTTATACCTTTCTCGAAATTCGCCATTTATGTATTATTTTCGGATATAAATTAGATATTTTTTATAATCAGCGTAGTCGTGTCGATTGTCGTCAATTACGACATAAACATGACAATGGTACTAATTATTTAACATTGGCGTATAGTTTACATAGAGCCAAAAACCAAAAAACGACTACGACTATGTCAATCGTAGTAGGGCTAAAAATACTATATACACATACCCTCATATTCATAAACGATTAACAAAGTTATTGAATGCTTATAAGACAGATTTATTATACAAAATCTGCTTAATAAACCTTTAATAACTTTATTATTCGTTTATGGATATGGGGATAGTATACAGTTTACAGCTTGTTGCCTCCGAGCGATAATAAAAATAAGATTAAGGTACAAGGGAATTATTTTATCAATAAACGATCCATTATTTAAATTAAGTTCTTAGCATAAGAGTTAGACCTAACAGATACCCTTAAAATTCAAAGAAAGTTAATTCAACTCACAAATTTAAGAAACAAAATATATTATTCCTTTCATTAAAATAAAAGAAAACTAACTTAAAAATTCAATTACCGTTTTTTTTCTTCTTTAATTTAACATATCGTTCTTTATAAGGATATAAGCCGAAACCCTTATCTGCTACTGCTTGTTTTTTTAATTTTATTTTAATTGCAACTAAATAAATTAAAATCTATATGTATGTCACAAAAATTTACAAAATTTGTATTTAATTATTAAAATATTAATATAATATTATCCAGATATAAATTATTTACAATACATTTTCGTCTTGCGAGGTTTGAATTGGATTTCGTGATTGTTCTGGACGGCCATTAATAAACTGACGAATTCTTTGTGGTGCGTTTCTTATTATTGTGCGTTCTGTTTCTGTTGTGTCATACATATCATAAACATGCGAAACTCCAAAATATGTTTCAAAACCAACAAGAGCAAAAAATAATAAAACTGTTCCTACCGCACCCAATAGGCCAAACATGATCATTGTTAAGATGGTTAAAAGAGTTCCTAAAAACACATAAAATAATAAAAATATTCTAGTTTTTCGACCTTTTTAATATTATTTTCACGAATTAATTATTTAAGCTTGAGGTTTTTTTATATAAATTCAAATTGAAATATCTTATATGAAAACCAATTATAAATTCTTGAAGATGCCACACAACGGAGTGGCGAAATATTGAAAATAAAAACTATTTTAAACTATAAAAAAGACCTCAAGCTTAAATAATTAATTCGTGAAAAAAATATTTTTTTAAAGATGCCAAGAAATAGAAATGAATATTCAAAAATATCACAATACATTTTTTTAAAATAATTTTAGATATGTACATCATTCGTTTGAAGTGTTACTTTCTTTTTTTAAAAGATTAAAAAAAATTGAGTTTTACACACACAAAATAGGTATAAAAGATTTAATTATATAAAGCTATGATGGCGAAAACAATTAAGAAACAAATATGGAAGTCACCTTCTAACACCAGAAATCCAGTAAGGGTCATAACAATTGTGGATAATGCAAATGCCGCAAACAGTAAAACTGGCAACGATGCCACTAAGCCTGCAGCCAATAAACAAATTGCCATTTGTGGGTGCTGTACACACCACTGCGCAAAACGATCCAATATTTGATAACCACCGAAATCTTTCATTACAAAATTAAAGGTGCGTTTAATTTGATGGCCTGTTAATTAGATGAGTTTGTAGTAATATGTATGCACATAGAAATGTACAATTAAAAAAACAGAAAAAAGAAAGTTTTAGAATAATTCTTACCCAGTTTTTTGCAAGCTTCTACCAACATTTTTAATAAAATTTCTGAGTTATTTTCCGTGTTCGGGGTATGGTCTGGATTGTTGGACTCTTGTTGATGTTGCTCTTGCTTATTATAATCCTTATGAGATTTTCGTTTTTTATTCTTAAACTCATTTGTGTCTTTTCCCCTATTTTCATTTAAATTGGTGCTGACCTCATCATTATTTATTATGACCTTTTTATGAGAAAAAGATTACACATAAAAACGGTGGAAAAATAAGCAAGTATTGAATAAATCTTTTTATTTACCATTATGACTTTTTATTTGTTTTAATTAACACAGAATTTCGTATAGATTTGTTGTTAAAATTTGTGTAAATGTTTTGTTACAAATTTATAGCTTTCTTTTCACTCAGAAGTTGCCAGAATGTTGAATTATTGCTACCTAATAAGGTTGTGTAGTGGCAACAAAAACAATTTATTCTAATTTTTATTTTTAAAATTCAACATTTTTCTATTTTTCGAAATCCGTTGTATAAGATAATTAAAATTAATTTAATTAAATTGTATTTTACATTACCAAAGAAATTATGATGCAGAAAAAAATTATACAATAACAAAATAATCTGTTGTTTATAATTTGGTCAATGATAACCACAGCAAGTGCCCTTCACAATCTATACTCCAACATTTAGGGGCCAAATTAGAGACTACCGGCTCGGTAAATAATCTAATGGCGGATTCTGATTGTTTTTTATATATTATTTCTTCTATAAGAGCTGGTATAATTATATTTTTTTTATTATATACATTTTAAATAATTATATTTATATATGTTTTATTTTATAGATTTTAAATAAATCCTGGGGTATTCGATATCGATCGAAAATAAAAAATTTAAATTAAAATTTATATAACAATTGCAAAAAGACTCGCTAGCTTATTCTTTTAAAGTCGCCTAGCGTTAAGGCGTTAAAGAACTTTAAAATTTGTGTACCATTCTAGGGTTAATGAACTGTTTACAAGGCATTTTTATTGTCAGGTAGTCCCTTATCAGTTTATTTATTTTAAACCGTTTTGCATATTTCAGATTAAAATACTATATAAAAAAACAATTATTTTCATCTCTCGGAAATTCAGATGTCAACAACAAAATATTCTTCGAGTTTCAATCAACTTTATATTATACACTTCTACTTAACTTCCACAAAAAGTGTTTAAGCTTCCATCCCTGATGTGCTAATAATAAAGTTAAGTAAAAAGAAAACAACCGGCTATTTTTCACACAGAGATTAACTATTCAACTGGTAAGAGTATAAATTCAAGTAAACTTAGTGATTTGTAAATTAATACAATAATTCTACCCCACTTTCATCTTTTGTTGTAAATTTATTTTTGAAGATACTAAATATATAAAATATCTTTTCAACTATAAAGGAGATGAGGTGGCTTTAACAAGTGGCATTATTCCTTAAGTATATTAAGTGTTTAATAATTAATTGTTTTATTTAAAAAAATCGAAAATACATATGTAAGTATGTTCATAAATATGTGTTTTTGTTTTATTTACAGTTTAACAACGCACAAAGTAAGACCACACAATGGCCACTCAAGAAGTAAGTAGGCGTTGTTTTTCATATTGCTCGTATTAACCTTTACCCTATACCTATTTATAACAAATTTTTAAGTTGATAGGTTTTTTGAACAAATTTTGTGTAATAAACTTAAAAATTGGTTATGAATAAGGGGTTAGTCTTTAATTGATTATAATTTAACTGTGTTTAATATGTACTTTGTTTCAATAATAGGAATTTAACAAAGCAGCCGAAGATGTCAAAAATTTGAACACCACTCCTTCTGATAACGATTTATTAGAGTTGTATAGTTTATACAAACAAGCCACTGTTGGCGATTGTAATACAGGTATGTATTTGTATTTAAATAAGTATTTAATTAATTAAATTATTTAAAACCGTTAAAAATTGATTGGTAGTGAAAAAATAACACTATCAACACAATTTTTCTTCATTACTAAACTGATAAAAAAACAAGTAAGAGCGCTATATTCGGCTATGCCGAATCTTATACATATACCCTTCACTACGTATATTTATATATATATAAATAAAATTTTTTTCAAAACACAAATATAATATTTGTGTAAAAAAATTTTTTTTCTCTTATATCTCGTTAATTTTTTTTAATTATCCACAAATATAACCATTTTTGTGTAAAAAAACAAAAAAATTTTTTTTTTGCCCATATCTCGAAAAAAATTTCCCCAAAAGGAATGTCTTGTACATATATATAATAATAATTGGTAGTTTTTTTTTTGGCTTTTATCTCTGTCAATTATTAAGCGATTTTGCTGGTTTCCAATAGCAAACATCTCAGGAAAATTTCTGATTGTTTGATACCAATAACGTACAACATCGGGTGGGCTGCGAAAACTTGATTTTAAATTCAAAATTTTGCTTCTTAAACTCTAATAAAATTTAGTTCAATTAATAATGACTTATTTTGTAAATTTTCAGACAAACCAGGTTTCTTGGATTTCAAAGGTAAGGCCAAATGGGAAGCATGGAACAACCGGAAGGGTATGTCAACTGCTGATGCTACTAATTCTTATGTAGAAAAAGTTAAAGGATTAATAACTTCCGTTGGTCTAAAAGCTTAAAGCGACACAAAATAAAACAACATACATATATATGTATGTATATTTAAACAAATGTCCACTTTTTTAGTAAAATTATTTTGCTTATAGCATTTATTACAAAAATAAATGATTAAATAAATAATTAATATAAATTATAAAGTAATTATGTATGCATTTTGATTATATGTGTATGCAGATCTAAAATAAACTAAATATCATTCATGTTAAAAAATAACAAATCATAATGATTTATAATTTTTAAGGAATATGTATAAGTTTAAATGATATTTGTATTAAATTAAAGTTACAGGCGTTTGTATGCAAAAACTTATGTATGTATGTATGTAATTAGTGTTCTATAAACCGACTTTCGAATGTTTAAACAATCGAATTTTTGTAGAAAACCCCCAAATGGTCGAAATTAACCATCTGGTTGCAGAAAATTCGAGAATTCGACTATTCTCCAATATAGTCTGAAAACTCGAAAATAATCAAAAAATTATCAGAAAAGTCAAATGCAACAATTTCAAAAAAATTAAAAAGTCAAAAATAGATGGAAACTTCGAAAACGAAATCGTTAAGAATCGACTGGTTTGACTTTTTGTTCCAACTATAGAACATTAATGTACATACATATTTATGTATGTATCTTTCATATTAATTACTAATTAAATTTGTTGGGGGAATGTAGTGTCTAGTTTTTAATTGAATTTATTCTCATGATCCGCAAAAGATTTTTCTGTTTTAGTTGCTGGTGTTAAACTATTTTGTGCAACACTCAAGGATCTTTGGCGCTCATAAAATTCTTTTTGTAATTCTCTTAAATTTATTTCCAATGTTTCGACAACATCAAAATTCATATCTTGTCTGGCTTGTTTTATGTAACCTTTGATAATGTTTATTTGCTCTACTAAAGGATCATCACTTTGCACCATACCCGCTGTACTAATTTGATGTGCTGTCCAATTGTCCAAGGAACGTAAATCAGACTGAAATTACCAATAAAAATTGAAGAAAAAAACTAAAAATCGTGTTTATAAAAATGTTTAACATACGCCTTGTGCATAATCAGCATTTCTTAAACTTGTTTGTTCTGAATTTGAGGTGGACGCCAGACCATAACGTTCATAAGCTTCCATTGCATGTCTTCGTTCAGTGGCGATACGCATTTCTGTTTCCATACGCTTACGTTCTTGTATTTTACGTATTTCCTCCTCCTTTGGCAGAGGTGGAAGTGAAAGCATTTTTTCTTTAATCACCTGTATGCAAGACAAGCGTATGGCCTTCTTTAGGCTCTCTTCCCGTGTACCCGGTTCGCATGCTATTGCCAATATACGTTTACTAAGCACATCTATGGCTTCAGCAACTTGCCCGATTTTGCCACGTAGCGCGCTGGCATCGCTTAAGGTGAATATGGACTCTCCCTCATAGAGACTACCAATTATTTTTAAATACATTTCTATGTCGGGCATGACATTTTTACGTAATTTCTGAACATCGCTATAAATGTGTGTGACGGGTGGACGACATGTACGACTTTCGTGCATTTCTTGTCGTGTCTCCAAAAGCCATAGGCAGTGGTCACAGGAACGTATACCTTCTTGTTGGGAATTCGAAGTGTTATTCTTGGCATCTGTGGTTTGCTTAAGAGGTTCACTGTGTGATATTGTGAGGCTGGCTAATTCCACTTAAAAAACATTAAACACAGTTTTAAAGTTTTGAAAAAAGAAAAACTATAAAAATTAATTTAAAACAAATCTCTAATATTTTCTAAAAAATAAATAATTTTCATTTTAATAATCTGCAGTTTTTGACTTTTTTAAAATTGCACACAAAGTTAAAATGGGTTTCAAGAAATACGTTGTGCACAAATGGAAAACTTAAAAACGTACGGGCGCTGTTGTTGTTAATTTGTATTTTAAAAACCACAACTTTTAACTGCAAAACTGAATAAATAAAATTAAATATTTAACTTGTTTACTCGTGGGTTTTGTTTGTATTCAATAAAATAAAACATTTTTTTCGAAAAAGGTTTAGATGAAAAACAACAAGTCCAATAATACATTAAACTTTTTTTTCATACGCTTTTGCTTTTTTTACATTGGATGTATGACTTTTATTTCTTATAAATCTTATTATATAGAACGGGATGTTGCAAAAATAAATTTGGTTACTAATCGTTATTATGGACAAATTTATTTTGCGACATCCGAGTGCTCAATATAGAGTTATGTATTTACAATAATTTTTATACTAGAAGTTATTAATGATGATGACCAAAAGTTATAACTAATGGCAGTAATGCGCCAAATATCATTATGATAAGCTCGCTGTAACTCAGTCCATTGGATGAAGTGATTGGCGTCTGCAGATCCGTGTTCTCCTCTAAAAGGCGATACTGATGTTGCGAAGAATGCGATCCATGAGATTGTCCACCCTGGGTAAGTTCAGGTAATACATGAACTGTCGCTACATAAAGGAAGGTACCCGCTGAAAAAAGCATAGCTATGCCCGTTGCATTTACAGAATTTAAAGTTTCCTTTTGTTCTTGTCCAATGCCAAAGTAGGTCAGTAGCGTTAAAAGAGGGGCTGATAGAGAAAATATTGCCAAATGTTTACGTATCTGTAGACGTTCGATTTTTTCGTGCAATAAAAAACTAACAAGACCAAATGCTGCCGGAGCTTTGTGTAACATTATAGCAAGGAATACAATCATTTCAACATCTTTGTGGCTGGTAGTGGCTGCAGCTCCTAAAGCTACGCCATCAGCTGCAGCGTGAACTACCAAGCCTAAAGTAGCTGTTATGTTTTTATCGTTGGGTGCAGATTCCTTTTGTCGTTTTTGTGATATTTGGTCTATCAACATCATAAAAACGAATCCCAACACCAAGGACAGACCAATGGTGCGAGAATGATCTTTTTCTTCGCCATCGTGGTGATGCAGGGCAGGTAAATCCGTATTAGAGGTAGCTTTGATTATTACTGGCTTCTCAATCTCACTGTAAAGTGATCTTATACCTTCGGGTATGATGACTGTTAAAGCGGTACCCACTAGTAGACCTGCCCCCAGCACGGTTACAAGTTTAAGTTTTTTTTCACTTAATTTCATTACCAATGGTATGCTACCGGCCATATACGATCCTACTAACATCACTAGGACCAGCATTACCAACACAAAAGTTTCCTCCGTCATTTTAGACCCTTCCTACAGGTTTGGGCCCTATTCGAATTGAAATAAGATGAGTTTTTCAGACGGGTTTTAATTGTTTTTTGCATTCAATAGATTTTTGTCATTTGTGAGATTCTTGCTTTCTTTCCTCTAGCTGGTACAAATTTTGTTTTTGCCACGTTATCTTTTGTTTTTTATTGTTTATAGTTTAAGTTACTGTTTCCATACGATTGTTATCAATTCCTTTTCAAATTAATTGTAGACACTTTTTAATATTATTGCAAATGATTTCAACTTTTTAAAATTGTTTTTATGTTTTGTTTTAATTTTGCCATTTAAATTATTGCTATTTTCATTTTTTTATTTAAAAAATCACAGGTTTGCAATTTTTCTATTCTACCTACTTTCTATTAAATCTTTTGTTGTTTTCGCTGTCCGCATTGTCATTTTTTATTGGTTGCATTTTTTCGTAGTAGATTTGGTACTTTTGTAACAAATTGTTTTTTTTTTATAACGGTATCATCATGATACTTTTCGTCAAACGTTTTTTTTTGCGAAATTGTATGAATAAACATTGCCTGGTTTTTTTTTTGATGAAACTATTATACAACTAGTCAGGTAGCCTAACAACGCCAGCTATATTTTTCAACATAAATAATTTTCTTAGAATCGTAAATGTCAAACTTCATATAAAATTATTAAAAAAAAAAATCCTCTCCGAACTGAGGCTACCTGATTAATTGTATCATGGATGAAACCTTCTCCGTTTACATTAGAATTGATATTAAGCCATGATTTAAAGACTTTTTTTGAATAAGACATAATTGTTTTCTTGGCAGAGTACATGCACTAATGTCAATGTCAACAGTTGTGACCTTTAAATGTGGCCTTGCAGAATTTTAATAAATATTTAAATTTACTGTTGTTGATTTAAGCACTATTTTTGACAAAAATATACCTATTTAACAATTAAAAATCAAGGACTGTAGATCAGAGCCGACGGCGCGCCGCCGTCGCTGCTCAGTAGAGCCGCCGATTTCATCAGCTTTATTCGGCTCATCCTCAACAGGGATGATGAATTTTACAAAATGTCTACAATTTATAAAAATTATATTTAAAAAAAATATATTGCTGACAAGAGGTAAAACAAATTATTGAGCCGCCATTTTCATTTTGTTCGAGAAGCCGCCGCCGAAAGTGTCCAGCCGCCGCCAAAAATTTTGTCTTGGCTTGTTTCTCTGCTGTAGATTACTAAAAAAGTGTTGTATTATTTTAACAGTTTTAAATTATCGTTATTAAAATTATTGGTTGTCTGCTTTCGTGAGGAATTTTTGAATTTCTGCATTAGGAGTTCGGTGGGAAGTTGCGGACTTGATTATAGGTAGTGCAATGATTAAAAGTTATTTTATGTAGTTGTTGGTTTTTTAAAAAGATTTTCACTAGCGCAAGTATTATACGTAAATTTCATTGGAGTAAATATTTTTTAATTTTTAATAAGCAAAAAACTTTTTGAAAAGGCTTTTTACACCGCAAAACATGTAGCTTATGAAATAAGAGCAATCATAACAATTCTAAAAAACCAATATTAGAAATATTGCTTATGTATTTTATAAATCTTCTGCTCTCAAACATAAATATCATCAAATAACTGATCTTAGTATTTTTCTTAAAATATTTGACTAATGAGGCCATAACTTAAGTTTGTTGTATTGGAAAGATATTTTTTTGTGTTTCACATAAAAATTAAAACAAATTTCGGTAGCTTTTTAAAATTAAGCCCTAACTATTTTATTGCTCCGGCAATAGTAGTCGATTTTTTTATGGACATAGTTTTTAAACGTTTAGTTTAAAAACTATTTAGTTTTGGATAAAAAAAAGGATACTTACGTGCGGTGTCAATGGGCAAAAATTTGGAACAGTCATGGCACATTATACTGCCACACAGACGACAATGGTGTTGGCGTCTGGCAATATGAAAACTTTTGGCACAGTTGGGACACAATTTAACTGAGCTACCATCTAACCAAGGGACAATCTAAAAAACAAATAACAACTTTTTAATTTTGAGGTTTTTAGGTATAAATATTAAAAGCTGTGACGCACCCTAGGCTATTAAAAAGTTAACATTTTCTTAAAACAATTTGGGCAATTAAACACAATTTAAAATTTTTTTTTTCATAAAATCTTTCGTACGCTAATTTATAATACACATGGTTGATATTTAGAATGTATGTATATTAATTGGCATAGGAATAGGCTGTTTATATTACTTAAATTTAAATAAATAACAAATTCAGATATTTTCTCCAACAGATTGGTTGATATTAACAAAAAAAAATATACATACCTATATAAACTTACGTTTTGTTCATGTTGTTTTCTTAACACTGCATCTGAAGGCATGTCTTTCAAAAGCTTATGTAGTCTTATTATCAATTTATTTGTTTCGCTGGCATAGCGTTCCAAGCGAGGATTTCGTACAGATTGATAATACTCCGTTAGTGATCTTTCTGCACCCACCTCTTGATGGTCCATAAAATTGAATACATTCATGCGAGAATGCGCATTACTAGTTTCCCTTATTACCGTGTCTCCGCCACTGCGGGAGCTTGATATAGTTGCATTTTTCTCTAGACCGCGTGACAAGTCAAAATTAATTTTCTTTTTTGCCTTGCTAAAAATTTCCTTAAATAATGTTCTGAGGTCGTCGTCTTCAGCATGAGATTTGTCAAAATGATCGGTGAGGAATTCTAACGATTTTAGATCCTCACGACATATGGGACAAATAAAACCTTCGAGTATTTCTCCGTCATCACATTCGTCCGGTTCTCCAAAGGGATTTGACATAATTTATATATTTTTTTTAACAAATCAAATGATTAAACATAAATCCTCCACCTTCTTGTTTTTGTTTTGTATTGCATTTTTACTATGAACAGCAGATTTTGACACTTTTTGCCATTGTTATTTTTCATCATTGTATTGCTACTCACCTCAAGAGGGAGAATCTCAAAAGATGTAAGCAAAACAAAAACAAATTCTTTTTATAACACAATGTGTTTAAGCAGGGTTCGGAGGGATTCGTAAATTAACAATTTTTCATTCTTCTTTGCCCCTATATGGGTAATTTTTTTACTGATTTTTTAAATATTTTGTAGTAAAGACTACACTAAATGTTTTGGAGTTTTTACATTTTATACAACTAATGTTTTTAAAAATTTTAAAAGTATTAATATTTCGAAATATGTCTTATATTAGAGCGTGAACAATTTCTGCCCGATCTTCATAAAACTTTGAAATTTTTTTTTACGTGAAACTAAAAGGCTCTAGTATTTTAGTCTCAAACATTAGAGTTTATTGTATAACTTAATAAAATGTACAATAAATTGCAATACTAGATTGGAAAAAAATTAAAGCGCATAACTATTATTGGAAAAACAAGGAAAGAGTACAGTAAAGTTTTGTGCACTGAAGTTTTTCGAACACTGAATTAAATAGTTGTCAAACGTGTTATTGTGAATTTGTTTTATATCGTCATTACTTTCTTTTTTGTGTTGTTCTCTGTTGTAACTTTTTTGCAATATAAATTGTTTTAAAATTAAATATTTATATACATATATATATAATGTGAACTAATAAAAAGCCAATCAATTATTTTTTAAACTTAAAGTGTATTATAAAATTTTTTAAACTTTTATTGCTTTAAAGTGGAAAAACTCAATGTAAATTTTTAAGGCTACGGAAGTTCCAACTACCACAACAACAAAATATGTACATACATACATTTTTATATCAATTATAACGACGTTTTGTTTTTATTAAATCCCTATTTAACAATAAAATAAAAATAAAAAAAGTGCGTATAAACAACTTGCTTTAAGAATATTTTTGTATG
>NDXZ01011609.1:1810-15542 GCA_003055125.1 Paykullia maculata
AAAAAAAAAAAAAAAAAAAAAAATAAACATTTCAATAAAAAGTTAAATTTTGTGCAACAAAACAGTAGTTCAATAAACAACTTAAAAAACCACACAATCGTAAAAAATTGTAACAAAACGGAACGCAGAATATTAATGTTGCCAAACGGAGAAAATTTCAATTTGAATCGAAATGCAGAATAGGGGTGAATATTCAAATAAATCTTTTTAAAGGAAAATGTTGCAATAAAATAAAAAATTCAAACATATTTTTGCAAATTTAAAATTGTTATAGATATTGCTTTTCAAAAGAATTTTCCAAAATTTTTTAAAATAAAATTTTGTTCTAATGCTTAAATTAAACGAGAAAATAATAATAATAATTTAACAATTGTGTTCTTAAAAAATGAGTTTGTTGTTGTAAATTTGTACGCAATTTGTATGACACATTGTTGTTCTTGTTGTTGCATTAAGTATTTCAAATTAATAAGTCTCAAATAGATAGTATTTGGAATTTTAATTTTGTTTAAGCTTTTCAGTGAAATGCAATATTCGTGTTAACATTGATGTTATACAGGGTATTTGCTTTTGTTGATCCATTATGGGACGTGATGGTACACACGATTCAAAATCCATAGCCACACGACGGTTTACAAATGTGAGCAGTGTTAGTAGATCGTATGTTTTGCCATTATTATTTAATTCTTCGACGAGCGACTGTATAAACCATGAACCGTTTGTAGTATTGCGCCAGGAGTAAAAACCTTAAAAACATATAAATAATATTTTTTTTTTTAATATTTATAAAAGACAGAATTTTCTATAAACTAAATTTTTTACAAAAAAAAAAATCGCAAATTTGCTTAAAGGAGAAAGACATTTCTAGAAGTCAGATGTGTTTTTTAAATCGAAAACTTTATTTGTTTACAAATCGAATGTTAATCGAGAATCGTATTATTTAAAAATTGCAAAAATTTTTTTATAAAGAATTTATCGAGAATTTTTTACAAATTAGGAATTAAGAAAATATATTCAACAAAAATTTCTCTAATGCCTACCTGGTATTGTTGAGTAAGCTATTAGGAAATCAGCGTGTACTGGTATACGATAACTCATTTCAGATGAAGTTTCGCCATCTGTTTCAGTCTTTTGTAGTTTAATGCCTGGATCTAAGCGATCACCACGACAAGCTTGTATAAAGAACAACTTTGGTTTGCCAGCCAATGTTGGACAATATCTGGCTGAGAAATAATGCCAAATGGTATCTAATTTGTACATGACATCTTTAGCGTATAAATAACCATTTTCACCATGCGTTAGTATAGCAATGACAATACAATCATGTTCACTATGATCTTGTGCGGCAGCTGAAATTTTTTTAAGAAACATTATTTTTACAGAAACAACAAGAATTTGCAATAACGGTTTAACTAAATCTGTGAGTGTGTTTTACTTAAAAATAAATTGATGTTTTTAAAATACATATGTATGTATGTATGTATGTATGTCGTAATATATGTAAGTAGTATACAAAAAGCTATATGCCCCTTTTATGGTTTACAACTCAACTCAGTTAAAACAACCCAACTTTAAAACAGCTTAACTCTTGTTTGGTATTACGAATTACAACTTATTCCAGTTGAAATTGTATTGATGTTGTCAGTCTTAAAAGTTACGATTCGACAGTTGAATAAATAGCTGATGCTATTGTGACGAAAAAAAAAACTTAGTTAACTGCTTTAAACTTTTTGTTAATAAAACAACTGCTAGTTATGAGTTGTAATTTTTTTTATGTTTTTGTTAACCTCACAAACACAAGGTATTATCCATAATACCGAATTGCAAAATTTCAACTGAAGTATAGTTGAGTTGTAAACCGTAATAGGGGCAATAATAAATTCTACAGAGTTGCGTTATCTTGACAAAAGTAAAAGTAAATATTTGTTTGTAATAAAAACAAATGTATAAAGTCTCATTCAATTAGAGAAGAAAGAAAACGCGTTACAAATTTGCCATCGTTAGTGAAATCCCTTTTTTTATATTACATATACATGAATATGTACATACATACATATGTACATATGTATGTATATAATATTCCAATTTTTCTTGATAACAAAATACTCACCCTTATCGATATGTTCTAGAAATTCTCGTAATTTACAATCCTTGTAGGTTGATACATCAAAATCTAAATTTTTAAAAGATTTCTTTAACTTTTCACAATCCACATTGGTACCTTTACGGTTCTCCAATGATGGTATATCAAAAAATTCATGATTAAAAATTAACGCTAGACCACGTTTTTTATGGTTCATATTGTATTCCATGGCATTGCGTTCAGTTGGCATACGAGCAATCATACACTTTAAATCAGTAACTGAGCTACAAAGAAAAAATAAATGTGTGATAAGAGTGTACATAATAAAAATTTAAGCTGAAATGTTTTTAAAACAAGTGGATTCTGCATATCACAAATGCGTTAAAGCGTTAAATAAAACAGTTTTTATTTATTTTTTAAAACCTATTTGTACAGTAACAGACAAGTATATTTGGAGCTCATTATAATTAATTTATTGAGTTTTTTATTATTTTGAAATGCTAGATAAATGTGTGTTAAAAGTATGTGTTAAGGCAGTTTTAAAAACTTAAAATTTTTAACTATATACATACATATGTATCTTTGCAAGTGTGTTTTTGAATTGTTTTATTTTTTTGCACCGTGTTTTAATATATTAACTTTAACTGTAACACACACCTCATACTTAAAAGGGTAATATTAAAAAGCTAAATTTTTAGAAAAAAATATAAAATTGTGCTGAAAAAATGTAGTCTTATATTAGGGATAGAATTTTTATACACATAAAAATCAAAAAAAAACCCACTATGCACTAGGTTATAGTCAAATTTTAGCAAATAAAGTGATCAATTACTGTTTTAAAATTTTAAGCATTTAGGAGAGTAATTTTGTAAATGTTTATTTTACTCTCCTTCCTGCTAGTAAAGTTAATACGTACACAGTCCTATAAAGGAATTTTTAATTTGTTTAGCAAAAGCTAAAAAAATAAATACATATGTACATGTCATGTATGTAAGCAAACTGTTAACAAAACCGTTAAATTTTAAGTTGTTAACATTAAGATAAGTAATTTACTCTATTTTCAAATTTAAATACACATTTACTACATTTTTCATACTGAAAACTGCCAACTGATTTTTTTAAATTAATAATTCATAGATAAGTTAGCACATATCGCTCATTTACTAGAAGAACGTCATAACTCAAAAAATTATATTTTAAAGTAAATGATGCAGAAAATTCATGCAAATCGCGTGTAAACTCATCTCTTAAAAGAAGAAAACTTTTTATTATTTCAACTGAATTATATGTAAATTGAAAATTTCAAACTCATTTTCTGCAAAACTATTTTTTTTAAGTTATGACATTCTTTTAGTAAATGAGCGATATGTACATATATAAGTGCGCTAATAAATGTAGGTACGCAGACTTTTGCATATTAGATAAAATAATAAACCAAGTTAGAATGGTTAAAATTAATAAACTTACACAGGTTGCCCATTTGAGGGATATTGTCCATTGCTTGAAGCTTCTTCACGACCCATACCCAATGCATCGGGTCTATCAATACTTCTCCTTTTTTCAACGTCATTGTTGCCAACGGTATCATCGTCATCAGCAGCACTAGCATCATCGTAAAAATCATTTTGCTGCGAGGCTCCTCGGTTCATTTTTAACGTAGCACTTGTTATGTACTCTACAGTCGAAATGCATTCATCCGTCATGATTGATAACTATTGTATATATGTATGTAAGTATGTTTGCATACATATGTACATATGTATGTACTATATGTTTCCCTGTTATGAAAAATTTAGTGTTGCCAATTTCTGTAAAAAGAATTTTATTTAATATGCTTTAATAAATTTTATGTGTGTTTGTATTTATTAATTAACAATTTTCTTTTAAATACGTTTTCACAAAATTAAGAACTTATGGAAAGTTTATGTAAAATGGAAATTTTTACATAGATAATTTTTCTTAGGTAAAAATAATAAAAATTAAAAGAAAAACACAAAAACCTGTGATAAAATTTAGTAAAAAATCAAACAATTTTGTATAAAAGAATTATCAGCATTTTGAATAGATTTAAAATTAAAAACATCTAGGTACCTACATAGAAATTAAATAAAAAATAGTACATTTTCTTTGAACAGAAAATTACAAGATTTTTAGTTTTTGTGGTTGGTTATTGATGCTAGTTTTTTCTTTACTTTTTTGCAATTTTGTTTCAAACTTATTTTACTTATTTTTTCCTATTATCTATTGGCTATCGTCTGTTAACATTAATATAAACTCCTTTCCTCCTTTTTAAATATACATACACATTTTCTCATGCTTCTCAATCATTCACTATTTACTCTAGGAGTACATAAAAAACTGCCAGACACGCCACGCCAAATTTAAACATACATACATACATATTTATATACATCCATATGTATGTAGATATGTACATATGAAAGAATATTACTATATTTATTGGCTGTTTTGAAGGCTAAGAACAATTTAATGTATTTATTAGAATCACTATTATTACCATTAAGCCACTTAAAAAACTTTTGGTTTTTTTCTTTTCGTACTTTACATTATTTATACATACAATACATACTTACTTATTTATATGCTAATTATTTGTCATCACTTTTCTCTTTATTTTTCAAAATTTTTTATTTTTTATTTTTACATTTAAGGTAAAAGACCGCTTTTATTATTGTTGTAGTCGTTGCAAATATTTTTTGTGACGTTTATTTAACATTGTACCAAGGTTATTGATGTTTTTTTTTTATAAGCAACAAACATTTTTAATAAAACATTACACAAACCTGACGCGTTAACATTTTACGTTGCGATTAAAAAGTTTTTAATGAAATATGCATTAAGCGGCTTTATATCCATAGCCTGATATATTCACTTCCACATAGGTATGTATGTAATTGCAATTTTTACTTTTATTATGTTTACAAAATCATAGTGCGTTAGTATAATACAACAAACACGAAATATAAACACATAAATGCATCATAAAAAGACGCTAGAATCAGAGATGGTATAGTAAGCACAATACTACTTTTTTGAATACTTACCTAAATGCATTTTGTAATTTAGTATTGCCATGGTTTTTTATTTTCGTTTCCAAACTCTGTTTATTTAAGAATGTATATGTATATATATATTTGATTAATTAAAACGTAAAAAATGTTTAAAGCATAAAAAAGTTTGTATAATCAATAAAAAATATACAACCCGTTAGCTGATACCAATTTAGAAAGCAATTTGCAACTTGCAATTCAAAGAACGTTGCAGGACTTCTGATGTTATGTACGTCACACGATGAGTTTTTGATGACTTCTTTTTAGCCAGGGTTGATTTTTAAAGCACTTCTCATTTAATCGTTTTTAGTTGTTCATTCGTAAAATAAGAAAAATATAAATATTTATATATGTATATAAATATAATAGTATTTTAGTTTCGAAAAAAACCATAAAATTATTACGTTAATCACGAAACAAGAGAACAAAATAAGATTGAAAGCAGCTCTTCTCACTGGCAAGTACGAAATAATAAAAAAAAAAAACATAATAAAAACAAGTAAGAGCACTATCCTTGAGCACTATATTCGGATGTGCCAAATGTTGTATGCCGTTCACTACCTGTATTTATGTGTGTATATTACATAGTAAAATTTTTTCAAAACAAATATAATAATTTTTGAGTAAAAAAAAAATAATTGGTAGTCGTCTTTTATGGCTTATATCTCAGATCTCGGTCAGTTATTAAGCTATTTTACTGGTTTTCAATAGCAAACATCGGGGGGCTGAGAAAACTTGGTTTCAACAGACGGATAGACGGACATGGCTAAATCGACTTCCCTATCTATAAGGATTCAGAATATATATACTTTATGTGGTCGCAAATAAATATTGTAGAAATTACAAAAGGAATGACAAACTTATATATACCCTTGTCACCTCTGGTGAAGGGTATAAAAGTGGGTAGTCGTCTTTCTTGGCTTATATATCGGTCAGTTATCAAGCGATTTTACTGGATTTCAATAGCAAACATCTCAGGAGAATTTATGAGAAAACTTGATTTCAACACCAGACAGACAGACGGACATGGCTAAATCGACTTCCCTATCTATAAATGTCTCTAGGTTTATGCGTTTGGGCTGCGCGACGATGAATCAATCAATCAGTATATCAGTCACGTTACTATTTAATATATACACTAGAAAGGACCCGATCTGCTTCGCTACCCCCAACTGGTTACTCAAAGTTTCCTCTTTTTCTACCACGTAAATTTTATTTAAATCGGATCAGTTTTTTACTAATTAACACTTCCTGTTTTTATCCCTATACGTTTGAATTTCAAAAAAGTACCGAAAACGTTATCTTTATTTTTAGAGAAGTAACGAACGAGATTTAAATTATGTATCTATGTCTATTGGCTTAGTAGTTATAAGGGCCGGCACAAAAAATAATTTTTAACCCGTCTTCACCTCCCAGGCACCCAAATTTAAAAAAAAATACCATACACCTAACTATTTTGTTTTTTGAGTAAAATACAATGCTTTAAAAAAAATCTATACTACGTGAGAGTAACCCACAGTCCAAATTACAAGTCTCTAGCTCTATCAGTTTGGGCTGTGCGATAATAACAGGAAAATTAAATATGACCATAAATTTTAATTGGATTGTAGAAATCCCTCAAACAGCGTGTTCTTATACTTTCTTAATAACTCAATACTCTTAAAAGCATATTGCCAGGTTTCTCCTTTTTGGTCTATTAACTATAATCTTCATATAGAAAGCCGAAAAGCTTGTCAATACCAGACACAAAATTATTAAAGACAAAAAAACCAATAAGCCTGTTTGTTTGTTTGAAACCACGCGAATAGATTAATCATAGACTTTAATTTTTACTGACATCAAATTGTTGGATTTATTGGTAGCTATTTTGTAAAATAAATACATTATTCATTTTTAAAGAAACAAATAAACTTTGCAAGTTTTTGAAATTAACTTCATAAAAAACGGAAAACTCATTTAATCGTGTACATACATGCGCATATGTACATATCGCTCATTTACTCAAACAACGTCATAACTCAAAAAATGAAATTTTGGAGTTAATGATGCAGAATTGTTCATGTATCATGCTTTGTATTGTGTAAAAAATTTATGCAAGTGGCGTGTAAGCTCACCTCTTGATAGAAGAACATTTTTTAATATCTTCACTGAGTTGTATGTAAATTGAAAACTTTAAACTTATTTTCTGCAAAACTAGTTTTTTGAGTTATGACGTTGTATGAGTAAATAAGCGATATGTACTTTAATTTTTTTTTTAAATTTTATTAGTTTAAAATACTTGATTTAAACGGGTATTTAAATTGATTATAATCATTGCAGACAGATTTGAATTTAAATTAAATATTAATCAGTAGAGTGCTTCAATGTTACGCCTTAGGTTTCATATCCGTCGGGTAAGGCGTTGGTACGGGGGTTGTGAAACAAAGATTTTGTACCATCGCCCCAGGGAAAACGTTTTTCACGTTTGGCCAAATAATCATATTTTACGAATTCAGGGCGGGGGTGGTGTGCATGTTCTTGATGGCCCAAGTAGGCGTTCAACATGCACAAGCCAACGCATGGAAAGGCAACGAAGAAGGATAAACGCTTCCAAACCTTGTAACCACCTAGAAATAAAGAAAATTAGTTTTATTTTTCATATGTGTATGTAATTTTGTAATTTTATTCTTTCTAAATAATTGGTGGTTATCGAACAAATTTTGTTTTTCTTTTCCGTTTTTGCATTACATAACCTTTCTCTGATAACCAAACCATTATCCAATGGAATTTTATTTATATTTTACCCGAGTGTTCACCAGCAGTGGCAGCTGTGCCAAACCTTGGGGTTGAGGATGAAATTTGACGGCGAATAATTTGAGAAAGAATAGCAGACATTTCTCGATATTAGTTATATTTTCTTTTTGATTAAAAAATGCCCAAGTACTGCAAAAATTAATTTGACAACACAACTGTCATGCAAAAGATGATACCAGATAATGTTAACATAACACAATTGTGAATAGTTTAAAATGAGCAATAAATTAGTGGGGAGCGATTTTTGATAACTAAATTTATATGCTACACCAAAAAAAGCAACACACACATTACTTATCTCTAAGTTTTGTATACAGAACGGCACAAAAAATGTCTATATATTTTCTTAAAACAAAGTATAAATATATTTATTTATTTATTTATTTTCATTAGAATTGTACAAGTTTGTGTGTCAACATTATTCGACATTTTTCGTGTCAAAAATTATTGACATGTGAGCGTGTTTAATTTTCGGATTTATTGTTGCAAATTAATAATCCAAATATAAACGTTTTTATTTGTTTATTTTTTATTATAACAGCAACGCTGCAGTTTGGTATATATCGACAATCGCCAGTTATGGCGATTTGTCGCCAACTTGGTGAAATAAAATCGTTATTGGCATTTTTAATATTAAAATTGCAATTGGCGAGAGCTTGGTAGTAATTGGCGCTATTTTTTTAAAATAATTCCAACAATTGTTATACATTAGCATCAAAGTTTTGTCAACACTGGCACTATAATTTTTTTGTACTACACGAAAAAAAAAGGATCGAAAATAAAGAGTTCGTACGTTTTGATTAAATTGTTGATTTGTTAATCAAGGTTGTATAATTAACCTTTATTTTTGTTAAATGCATTCAATTATTTAAAAAATGATTTTAATATATCTAAAATTAATTTTTTTCATAATGGCGATCATTTGGTATTTTTGACACATATGGTAGCCTATTTGGCGGGGAAGCTAAAAAACTGGCAGCACTGCCTATCAACCTCAACATAATTTTGGGGATTTGGGTTTTCGTGTGCAATGTGCAAACATTAAATTATAAAAAAACATATATAAAATTTTAAGTTAGAAGTAAAGGTAAGTTAAAGAAAATTTTAAATAAATTGAGCTAAAGTATAAAATCAATTAGCAAAACTGTAGGGTTAAATGCATTTGAAAGTATTTAATATTTTTCTATTTTATGCAATTACTTTAATTTTATCCAATGCTTGCTTATACAAAAGGATATTAAAATGAAGGTACCTAAACAGTACTAATCTATTGTTTATGTTAATTATAATGGTAGTTTTTGAAATAAGTTGTTTTTTTCTGCTTGCTTAGCCCTATGTTGTAACCAAGAGAAAGGGAAAATCGCGAAATCAAAAAATAAAAATGAATTCTGGTGAAATAATTACAACAGAAATTAATACAGAAATCAAAGTAGAAGTACAATTGGAAACGGCTTCAATAGTCAAAGTGCATACAAAACCATTAAGTGGTATTAAGAACTCAAAAAATTTACCTTCTGCAGAAATAAATATGCCATCATCGACACAAGCTTTGGAAATTGTAAAAAGTCGTGATGAAATCAAAGCTGAACGTGAAGCGAAAAAAATGGCTAAACAAGCTAAAAAAATAAAAGCTAGTGGAGCCGTTAACCCTGAGAACCCTGCTTTGGCAAATAATTTGCCAAATGTCGAAACTGAATATGTAAAACTGCCTGTATTATCTAAAAACTCGGAGGAATTAACTGAAAAAACTCGCGACCAAATTAAAGCAGAGCGTGAAGTAAAAAAAATTGCTAAACAGGCAAACAAGGTTTCAAAGACAGAAGGGATTGTTGCCGCTAGTGCAACTGAAGCATCACTAACTAAACAGATAAATAAAATTAAAATTGACGGAAAAAATGCAAACACACCAGTTGGTGATTTTTCTGAATCTGGAGAAAATGTAAGTTGCAATAATACACCTAAGTACTTCTAAAAAAGATCTCAATCTATAAAAAGAAAAATTTTTGGCAACAAAATATCGTTTTTTTTCCACGAGAAACTAGTTTAACTAATTTATTATTTCTTTCAGCCAAAAAAACCTGCACCAACAAAAGCAGAAAGACGAGCGATACAAGAAGCTCAAAGAGCTGCTAAATCTCGAGCTCAAAGTGCAGCAGCTAAAGGTAAAGCGGCTGTTGCTAAAACTAAATCTGCGATAGCAGGAACTAATAGTATAGCTAATGCTCTTAAAACACCTGTTAAATCATCACCGTCAACGGAAAAAAATTCCGTAAAAAGAGCTACAAGTAGTTCGCCTATAAAACCCGTGCGTTTTAATGATGGCAATGTTAAATTGTTTAGTCACCTGGAAAAACCGAATTCAAATGCCAATTTGTTTGTTAATAACATACACATACATCCTAGCATAGCACGTTTAGGTGAACAATACGCCAAGCGTACGATAGTGGGTTCAAATGCCAGATGTATGGCATTTTTGAATGCAATTAAAATGGTAAGTTGCAAACGCAGATTTTCCTACTTTTTTTTATATATTTATATCCTATATATTTATATCCTATAAAAACTGTTCAAATATATCGAAATTTTGAAATTTTAAGAATCGGAAATTATTGAGTACAAATGATTTTATATTTTGTGTGTTGTGGTGTAGGGTATTAAATAATCCATCTTAACCGACTTTAAATTTTCTTATTTTTTTAAACATATTTAGGTTATACAAGATTATGAGACACCACCAAAAAAAGAGTTCAGTCGTAGTTTAGAGTCTTTCATAACTAACTGTGTCGAATATTTGCAAAAATGTCGTGCGTTAGCAGTATCAGTTATAAATGCCCATAAAAGTCTTAAGCAAGTTCTAATGCAGTTACCAAAAGATGAACCAGAATCGGAGGTGAGAATAGTAAAACATTAAAAATAGTAAAACATTTTTTTCATAAATATTCTCTTTACAGCTAAAAGAAAAACTGTTTACATTCATCGACACCTATATTGAAAACCAAATTGGCAAAGCTGCCCAGGCCATTAATTCAATGATGCAAAAGAAAATCAATAATGGTGATGTTATATTGACGTTTGGCTGGTAAGATGTTAACAAAGATACATACAGATTTTATAATTCTTATAAAATAAAATGTTAATAATATTCAATTAAAATTTTCAGTTCTTCCCTTATCAATTACATATGCGAAGAGGCCCAAACACGTAAAGTCGATTTCCGTGTGATTGTGGTAGACTCACGTCCCTTTTGCGAAGGTCAAGAGCTGTTGAGACGTCTGACTGCCAAAGAAATACCTTGCTCCTATGTTTTAATTAATGCTGTTAGTTTCGTTATGCCTGAGGTAACAAAAGTTTTGTTAGGAGCTCATGCTCTTTTAGCCAATGGTTATGTTATGGCTCGTACCGGCACTGCGCAGGTGGCTTTAGTGGCGCGTTCATTTAATGTGCCTGTCTTAGTTTGCTGTGAAACGCATAAGTTTAGTGATCGTTTCCAAACGGATGCTATAGTTTACAATGAGTTGGGCAATCCTGATGATATTGTGGTCGACGATAAGTGTTGTCTCTCAAATTGGCAGGCCAAACATAAAATGTCACCATTGAATTTAAACTACGATATTACGCCGCCTGAACTAGTAACAGCTGTAGTAACAGAGGTCTCAGTGTTGCCATGCACTAGTGTTCCTGTTATATTGCGCATGAAACCAGATTGGCTAGTGTAGTACTAATTTTAACATTTTCTAGTTAATAAATTGTGACTCAATTCTTTATAAAACAAATTATTTAGTGTTTTTCAACATTTTTTATTGCCTTTTTAACACATTGTTAAGACAAATTAAAGAAAGAAAATAACTTTAAAACCTTTTACCCTTATTAAACAAGGATTTATTTCTTAAGAAAAGTACTTTATAATTTTCTTGCGTCTTAAAAGGATGATTTATAAAAAAAATTTTTTTATATTCGATTAATTTACATTCATTTCTGTATAGACTTGCTAATGAAAAATAAAAAGAAGAACTTATCCGAACAATTTTAAAGTAATATTAGTCGCTTGATATAAATTTGTTTTATTATTTATTTATATTAAGCCGACCAACATTATAATAAAATCAGTCACCTAAATGGAAAGGAAATACCATTTTATTCCTCTGGTCGTTATAAATACACTGTTGGTTGAAAAAGTGGCGGTCGGCAAAGTACAGGATTCCTATTCCCCAAAATGGTTTAAATTTGAGTCGTAGCGTGGTCGGTACGACGTCAAATGCCTCGGCCGGAGTCGACTTTGCACAAATCAACAAAAATGTGATTTTTTCAGTTCTCTGGTACAAAAAATTGTTTTTATACTCTTTTTTACCTTTTCACCACTTACTTGTTTTTATATAGGGTTTAACATTTAGCTTCGCCATCAACTAGGTTATAAATGCCACCTGGTATAAATTCGTTTTGATCTGTACTTTGGGTTTGTGAATAAAACAAATTGCAATTTTTTAGAGTTTATCATAATGAACGCAAATTAAAACTACATTTTTTAGAATTGTTCTTAAAGCATAAGTATATATTTTTCTTCTTATATTTTGGTATATTTTTTTTAACGTGTATATGTATATTATATCGTGGTTAAACTATTTAAATAGACTTTTTAAATTTATGACTTGCCAATCAATATTCTAACTGCATATTTATGTGTGTATGTATGTACATTAAACTGACCCTCTTTAACATGAAACCCCCTTCAATATGGGCCTAGTGATGTTTGTACGTATTTGTAATGTTATTTTTTTCATTTTTTAATATTCGTTTTTCCTTTAAATATAACAAATAAGAAAAATAATATTATTTAAAAAGTAGAAGCATCTAATGGCTTCAATCCAAACTCTATATTTTGTGCAATTTTATAAAACTAAGGTTTTTCAAGAATTTGTATTTCAACAATAATTAATTAATTAATAAACAATTTGATTTTATTATTAAATACGATTTTAATAAAACCTTTAAATATTATTGCATACTAGAATATATTTAACATGTTATCTTCTTTTTAGTGGGGTAAACACTTTTACTGTGAGTCGGTCTAACATACATAGTACAATATTTAAATGGAACATAATATATAAATGTTAGTTAGTTAATTACATACATTATATTTGTTATAGCATTTGGATTGATAGAGATTTATTTATTTATCGTATACACGACTCGATAACTAACTAACTAACGATAACTAAAATACCAATTGCTTCCTAATATTTACAGATGCAAGTAGAAGCTCGAAAAACGTAAATATATTGACCATTACACACTTTTGTAAATGTTGGTAAGATGATTTGTTGAAAACGAAGTGTTTTTCTAAAAAGGAGTAGTTTTTAATGGATTGTTGTAAATTAATATTTTAAATTTATTATAGCAACTTATTATTTGTTTAGTTGATAAAATTGTATACAAACATATTCTGAAATTATTAGGAGGAACCATGGTACAATAAACCAGGTAGACCTATATTTTAAATTTTTATATACAATTTTAAAGTATTGTAAATTTAAACAAGTAAGAGCGCTATATTTGGCTGTGCCAAATCTTATATACCCTTCACTACGTGTATTTGCGTAAAAAAAAATTACATTTCATTACATTTTGTGTCCAAGCTATCCCATTACAACAAAAATTAAAAGAAGAAACATACCCCTAATACGATGGAAAGTCATAATCGTTTAGAAAAATTTCTTAAAATAATGAGAGCCATACGACTTTCAAACGTTCAAACTTCTAAACGTATTTTTGATATTTTATAACATAA
>NDXZ01011612.1:0-15253 GCA_003055125.1 Paykullia maculata
CTGTCAGTCTGTCAGTCTGTCAGTCTGTCAGTCTGTCCGTCTGTCAGTCTGTCAGTCTGTCAGTTTGTCAGTCTGTCAGTCTGTTAGTCTGTCAGTCTGTCCGTCTGTCAGTCTGTTGAAATCAACTTTTCTCAGCCCCCCGATGTCGTACGAACACGTTATTGATATCAAACAATCAGAAACTTTCCCGAGATACTTGCTGTTGAAAATCACCAAAATCCAATAATTAACGAGTTATAAGCAAAAAAAAATTTATCTCGAAATTTTTTTTTTTTTTACACAAAAATTATTATATTTGTGTGTAAGACCATGCCTTTTGGAAAATTTTAAGAGGAAATAAAATTTTCGAGATATAACCAAAAAAAATTTTCGAGATCTAAGCATGTGTAAGGCATGCCTTTTGGGATATTTAAAAAAAAATTACTAATTGGCCCAGGATTAGCAATGATATGGGCGAAAAACCTAAATGGACTAAAATTAATATCATTAATAAATTTGTACATGTAAATACATACGTACATACATAAGTATACATATACACACATACAAACATAATTAAATACACGAAGTGAAGGGTATATAAGATTTGGCATAGCCAAATATAGCGCTCTTACTTGTTTTTTATTTAAAAATTATTAAAAATTAATTTTTTTTTTACACAAAAATGACTATATTTGTGGGTAAAGCCTAGTACTCTGTTCGAATTTGTGAAATTTGTTGAGCAACAATAGTATTTCCACATGAAAAATTTGACAAGCAACAATGGTGTCTTTATTGCGATTTAATAGAATTTGGACGATTTTCTTGCATAAAAGTATACAACATTGTTTTTTATTTGTAAACAAAACAAATATGAGCCGTTATCTTTCAAAATGGTGTAAGTGCATTTTGAAAAAAAATAGTTATTGATAAAAATGAATACAACTTAGAAACTTTTTATTGAAAAAACTTTAAAAAAAAAATCCGTTAAAATTATTCTTGTTTTTATCATTACAAACTTTTGAAGTTAATGAGGCTGGTTACTTAAGTTATTCAAATACAAAACCTTATATAACTTAATAAAAACAAAATACACTTACACCACTTTAAAAGTGAACGGCTCATAAATTCCAACAACTACCGTATATGTTATTTCACATGTTTATAAGATATGTTGTAGATACATTTCATATGTTTTTCACAAAATGAACAGAGTACTACTGCTGCAACATTTTTTCATAAAAAGTTCACGTTAATTTTTTTTAATATGTATTTTGACATAAGTTCATGTGAAATATTGAACAGAATACCAGGCTTAAGACATGTCAATTGAGAAAAAAAATTTTATTTTCACAAAAATTATTATATATGTGTGTACTAATATACACACATAGATTATGAAAAAAATGTACTAATATACACACATAGATACACGTAGTGAAGGGTATATAATATAGCGCTCTTACTTGTTTTAATAAAAGTGGCTCATACTTACTTTAAAGACGATCGGATTTATATGTAGTTGCCCAAATATATCACAAAGTCTATTACTTCTTTATGGAGGTGCAACGCTCTGCTCTGACCCTACGCAATTGTAGCTCAAGTGATGAGATCATTCTAAAAGAAATCGTGCCGACTTTGAGGACATAATTCGATAGTTCCCCTGAAATATTATAAAATGTATTTCTTTAATCTAGTAGGTACCACGCCTTTTTTACTTAAAAAATAAGATTTATTTCGTTTCAAGTTTAAAGACAATAGCCCAGATTTATGTATCATTTAATGTATTTTATTTAATAAATTATTTTGTATGTGATATATCATGCTCCCAGCTCTGATATTTTTTCATTTTAGGCCTAAATTAAAGATATTCGAACTCATAGTTTCCCAGATATACGTATAAAAAATTTACTAAAAATTTAGGTAAAATAGTGGCAGCCATCTCACACTAGGTGTTTTAAATTCTACCAGCCTTCTCTGTTCAGTGCAGCTTTGCATCACATTCTGCGATCTTTGAGTTGCTTTAAATGTGTACATTTTATGTTGTACAAATTCTCACCCTTTTCTTGATGGAATAACTAAATCAAAATGCTAATTTATGCAAAATAATAAAAAACAACAATATGATTTACAAGTTTGATTTGTAAAAATTGTTCGATTTTAAATTCAATTGATTTGTAATTTACATATTGGTTTAATGGTTCGTTGGAAAAACTATAACAACATTTATTCAATCGTTTTCATTTTTCAAAAGGAAATTCTTACAAGGATAAAGTCTGTTTTGGTGTTTTTGTTAATTTCAAATATTGATTTCACAATTGAAAAAAGAAGGTTTGCCTGACAAACTTTTTTTCTGTGAACAGATATGGGGCAATAAAGGCAAAAGTCTGAATATGGAAAAATCTGCATAAAAATAATACAAGTCAAATTTACACACACACATACATATATACGAATAGAGAAAGAGAAAACAAAGCCTTTTGACATTTTCATTCACGAGTCAGTCATGTTATAGAGAACTATTATGAATGTCTTTGTTACAGAAATGAAGTTATAAAAATTTAGTATTAGAAATTTGAATTAGAATAAGAATTAACAATTAGAATAACAAAAAATACGAAAAAAATGCTGAATATATGAATTTGCATATTTTGCCAATGATTTTAAAACAGTTTTAAATAACATTTCCTTCATGTTTCTTAAAATCTTTAACCATTGTTCGATAGATTTAAATGATTTTAATTTATTGTGAGTAACATCGTAAATGTAACTCTCTGTCTTTCTTTCTCTCTCTCTCTCTCTCTCTCTCTCTCTCTTCGGCAAGTCAGTCAAAGTCATATATGTATGTATGTGGCTTGTTTAATTAAATGATCCTTTTGCTGTAGATGGGCTTGTCACATACATACAAAAACTAAATTACAATTGAGACTACAACTTACTATAAATTGCTTTTACAATAACATTGTCATTTTAATTTAAACTTCTTTATATAAATTACAAAAATTTAAACTTTAACATTTTCTTTTTTCTATTTTGATATTATAACTGTTTGTAGAAAACATTTTGTCCGCTTGTTAAGTTGTTAAATATGATTTTGTACGAAAATAATAGAAAATTTGCATGAAAATGTGCTTCTTGTTCAACTTGCTTTAGTTTGAGTGATGTTTTTGTTGTTGTTGTTATTGTTGATTTGAATTTTGATTGAATACTTTCGTTGTATTAAGTTTCTGGGAATATTTTGACTACAGTTAAAAAATTTATTGCATTTTAATTGCCTGGCAATCAAATACAATTTTGCTTCTAGAAAAAATGGAGCAATCCATTGTCCATGTTAGGAATAAATTGTTTTTAGTTATTGAGAATAATTGTAAGTTGTTTGGTGTTCCAGCTCTGTTGTTTTAGTTTTAAAAAAGTGTTTTTCAAAATATTTGGCTGGGAAATTATTTTATTTAATTTTTTTCAGTTGTAGTTTTGTGAAATAAAATTGACCTAAAAAAACTATTCTTGGGCTAAAGTATCACATCTACTACATCAGTGATGCCATATGTAGTAAGTTTCCCTTTTTGTTGGTAACAGAACATTTTATATAAATTATAAAAATATTTCTGTTTAATAGGAATTAAAGTTTTGCAAATTATATTTTCATTTTCTTTTTTAAATATTTAATTTAGTATTTTAATGCAAACATACATACTTACATGAGTATGTATATTTTAAAACGAGGGTTTTGTAAATAAAAGAAGTTTAAAAATTTTCAAAAAAAATTGAATTTAAAGAAGCATTCCTTAAAAGTTTTTTGTAAGTAAATAAAGTATTAAAGCATTTCTAGGCAAAGATAACATGTGGAAAGTTCCGGATAATTAGGAATCAATTGGGCATTTTTTTTAACCAACATTAATTAAAAGACTTAAAAATAAATATAAAATTATTTTTTTATGTTTTGGGTGTTAACTTTTACGCATAAACGCTTAATGAATACTCTTCCACCTATGGTCTGTTAGTGTATAAAATAATAAAGAATAGAGAAATGGAATTTGGTGCAATCGAAATTAATGATTCACGTTTCTCGCATTTATTATTTTACAAATTTAAAATTTTTAAATATCTTAAAAAATTTAAAAAAAAAATGTTCTTATTATTTATTGAACTTATGTTTAATAAATTTATCAATGCATTTTTTTTTTGGCTTAAAGTTCTTATATTTTGAAAGTGTGATATGTACTACTATAGATACTACCTTGACATTGATTATATGAGAGAGCAAGTTCCAGTTGCTATTTCTATAATATTGTAGCTTAAATAGATGAAATTTACATTCAATAACAGTAGTACCGATGAGAAAAAGAGTGCTGACGATGAAATCGTAGCTGGTTTCGAAAATGCATTCCACGCGGCTAATATTATATGGGAAACTGAATTTTTAAATAAAATAATAACATTCTCAACATATCACACTTTTTAAATATAAGAACTTTAAGCTAAAATAAAATCCATTGATTTATTCTAAAAAAAAATTAATAAACTTTGTCATAGTGACACTCAAAAGCTCAAACCGGAACATCGTCTTATGTCCTTTAAACTAAAAATGCTACAAGATTTTTTAATGTTCAAGTCATTAGTTTTTGTCAATAGCATTTTTGTTTAAACAAAGTTTTGTTTAATAATTTATGCTAAAATAAATTTTATTAATATATAATTTTTTTCTTGTCATAACTGATGAATATTACTCATACGCTGACAGGGTCTGTTTTTATAATTTTCTAGCAGATACTTGCAAGCAGTGTTGTCATATTATATTTTCAAAAATCTTTTAATTTCTAAAAAAAAAACTTTTTTTTACAAATTAATTAACAAAACTCTAAAACTGCATGTGTTTTAGCTCTATTTATTTAAAAATCTAATATAAATAATATATGTATGTACATACGTATACATATGCATTAAATATATATGTACATATGTATGTATACATGTGTATATAGAAATTAAACTTATTAATAAGTTTGTTGATTATGATAATTTAAATTATTTATCATATGTACTTATAACCAGAGTGCTGAACTCTTTGAAATACATTTATTTAAAGTGCAAATACAAAGTACAAAATATGTATTTGTATTTTCAATTTAAAATATTTCCTTTAAAATGTATTTTATATTTTGTTTGACACATTCAAAAAAGTATTTTGTATTTGTTAAATAAAAAATACTTTTTTATTCAAAACAATAGATTTTCGACTTGATTTTGTTTTTTTTTTAACAAATACTTACTAGATATAAAATCAAAACATCTAATTTGCAGTGAAAAGGTTGTAAAAAGAATAAAATTTAATTGGTAAAATCATTTATGGAAACATTGACTTAAGCTACAAATGACTATTGATAAACTGAACTTAGTGAAGTTTTTAAAAATACATTATTATTTTAAACATATAACTAAATTTATGTATGCTACTTCAATTTTCAAAAAACTTTTTATTTTAGAAAAAACTTAAAAACTTCTGTGCATCTCAAAAAACCAGCAAAAAAAGATAAATCTTCCAATATGACAACACTGCTTGCAAGTTGCAATGAGAGAGTAAAAAAAAAGTTTATAACATTACAAAGTTGTACATATATCGAACGAAAGTCAAAATATTAGAAATGTTTTAAATTAAAACTTTTATTAAAGAAATTTTACATAAAAATTAAATTATAAATATATCTAAAAAAACAGTTATGTATACTAGGGATGGGCAAATGCAAAAAAATATCGATATTTTTGTCAATATAGGTCTCAGTCGACATATATCTATTAGGGTTATTTTTTAATATCAATCGATATATTTCGTCGATATTTTTCTTTACAATATATCGATATATCAATATTTTTCTTGCAATTTATTTCGATATTTTTGAACTCTTGTTTCGTATTTTATGTTATTAATTTGTAAAAAAAATCTTCTCGTCGCAGTCTTTATCGAATAAAATGTTATAATGCTTTTATTGACAGTTACGGCGCGTTTAATTTAATCCTATTTTTTTTTTAAATTTAAAATTTTTGTATACCGTTTCATAATTGGGGTGTATTCAGTGTTATCTGTTCTATTGTACATAACTTGTGGATAATCAGCCTTATTGAAAGTGTCGTTGTCGCATCGTTCTTGTGTCGCAAATCAGTTGTTCTCATTTGATAGTATTATGAGTTTCAAAAAATGGCAAATTACAATACTGTTTGCAATTCTATTACAATTTTCGGTACCATGAGTATCGTATACAAATGCCAGTCGTTAAAAAAAATCGTCGTTTAAGTTTTTGTTCACGACAAATAAAAAAAAAAATTAACAAAATGGACTTTAACAAAGTTTACATAGGTTATACTAAAAAATATAATTTAATATAATAGAATAAAATTTTTTAATAACTTTAATAAAATTTAGATCAAAAACCACAAACATAAAGAAATTCATCAGGATGGTAGAACTTTTGAAATGGAATTCAAGCTTGGCAAGAGGTTATAGCAGTGGAGTAAACAAAATGAACGTGAAGGAGGTATATAAACAAAATTGCTACTCAACTCAATGTTTTGGGACCTCCAACTCGTACGGGCGAAGGTTGGATAAACGTATGGGCTGATTAAAAATTTTAAATTAAAAAAAAATTAGTTCATAACATATCCGAATGCCATGCTACTGGAGGGGGTTCATTAAAACAGTTCGTGTTATTTCCAACAGAAGAAGTTGCCATCAGCTTGTTACAAATTCAATTGTTAACCCACCTTGTTTTTCAATTGGTGTTCGATCCCTTAATGCAAAAAAAAGCAATCAAGAGAATATTTCAATATTTCACAAAACAACGATGTTTTCGAAGATGATTTCGAATGAAATTTTGTTCGATCGATCGAGTTTTCTGTGCATTTGGTATAGGAATTCTAATTAGAATTTTTTATTTTCGATCGATATCGAATGCCGTGATTTGCCCCCAGTCTACAAAAAAACCAATGATGAACTTTCTGCAGAACAAAGTTTTTCAATTTTAAAAAAGAAACCCCAACTAAAAAACATCACAAAATTATACTTAACATTTTATTTTAGTATAAAATTGATATATTCAAAATAATATTTGTATTTTTGTTGTTTTTATTATCACCAAACACTTTTTTAACAATTTATACAACCGGCTTGTTCAGAATATTTTTTAATTGAGAGAATTATAAATGTTTTTTGATCTATTACAAAAATGTCGTTGCCGTAAATTTTACATGATACCAAAAAAATATTAAATACGACAATGACTCTCGAAATTCAACAACGAAACTCATAATAAGGCCGAATATTTTGATTACATTGTTTTGTTTTTAACGTATTTTTAACAAAGCATTAACGATGTGAACGAAGTTGTATGTGTCCAGCATTTTACGCCTGTTCTTTCTGAAGTCGCCCTTAAATATTTAGTTTGTTAGGCTTCCTCGGTGTCTTCGAAAAGAGTTGCTTTAACAGTTAATCTGACAGTTCCCGATAGTAGAAACAGGTGAACACATGAAACAGAATGTGATCCTTATGTCAGTATCTGATAATTACTATTTCAATTACAATTGTACAGCGCGATACTTTTTAGTTTAACCACAAATATAGTTTTCTGTATTAATTGTTTATACAAGGTGGCGCAAAACTACCGTTAGGGTTTGAATGTTTAATAACTTTTTTATTTAATGGTTAATTATTATTATTATTATTTTATTATAAAGTATAGTAATGGGAACTATTTTTGACATAGGTATGAAAAATTAAATCCCGCAAGTGGTGGCCATTTTCGGCTTCGCACATTCGTGCACTTTCCAGTACTTGTTGCATAACTTATCGTAAAATTTTCGGTGTTATCGCTTGAATTTCATTGCGAATGTTTTGTTTTAGCTGTGGTATGATCGCTGGCTTATTAACGTATACCCTTTTTTTCAAATAACCCCAAAGAAAACAGTCTGGCGCTGTTGAATACGGCGAACATGGGGGCCAATTGAAATCGCTTCTGCGCAAAATAATGCGTTCGTCAAAGAAGTCCCGTAACAGAGCCATTGTATCCCTTGCTGTTTGGGCTGTGGCTTCTTCTTGTTGGAACCACAACTGTGGATGGTTTTTTATAGCTGGCCTCAAAAAATTGTCCAGCATCGTTCGATATTCAGCACCATTAACCGTAACTGAGGTCCCATGTGCATTTTCAAAGAAATGTGAACCAAAATGGGCTTCATCGCTCTTTATCAAATTGTTAATGAAATCGCGATTTTATTCTGCTTTTTGTCGAAGCCAAAAATGACTACCACTTGCGGGATATAATTTTTCATACCTAAGTCAAAAATATTTCCGATTAATGTACTTTATAATAAAAAAATAATAATAATAATTAACGATTAAATAAAAAACTTATTAAACAAGCAAACCATAACGGTAGTTTTGCGCCACGCGTATGTCAACGGTTAAGCATCAATAAAAAATTATTTTTTGTTAATAAAGTTCGTTTTGCCTGTATATCATGAATTACCGAAAATATCGAAATATCGATATTTTCAAATCGATATACATATATCGACCGGCAACAATAATGAATAAAATATCTCATATCATCCCTGATATCTATATATTGATAATATCAATATAACGACATGTCGATATTTTTTCCCAACCCTAATCTATACAAAACAAGATGGATTTTTTATAAGGCGGTGTTAAAAGCCCAGCTGATTACATTTTCTTGCGGATGAGCTCTTAAGCTACATATATTTAAAAAAAATTATTCTTTAAACTAAACTGCTTGAATTGTCAAAATTAATACATATATAAAAAATTTAAACAAAAAAGTCCTATTCGAATCGACACTTTATGAATGATTGTATACATATGAAGTGTCAAACACGTAATTTAAAATATGTACCTGCAAGGTTTTTTCAAATGTAATACTTGCTCTTTTTAAAATTGCCAAATCAATTCTTTTGCTTATAAAGACACTCTTTTATTTCAACAGGGATGCTTTGTTACTGTTCTTAAGAAGCCAGCCAGTAGTCATTTTAGCACGCGTCTTTATAAATGGTCAAATGGTCAAGGAATTAAGAAAACCAGTTTTTTTTTAAATAATAAAATAAATAGTTGTTAACAAAGGGTTTAACTGACCATTACCCAAGAAACGTATCAAGATCAAATGATACTTTAGCACGCGCGAATAATTGTCAATTGCTGTTAGGTAAACAGCTGTTGTACAGTTGTACATAAAACAAATTAGCATAACATTTTAGTCCACCTGTTTTGTATTCCAAGTAAAGTTAGAACAATTAAAATTGTCATTAAAACTAAATATTTTTAACAATTTTTTTAATTCTCGCGAATTTTAATTTTTCGAAAAACAAATTCTTTTTTTTTAAGTAAGGTAAACTTGTTATTCAACCATATTAATTTGGAAACCCTATAATTTGTAAGTTCACATACACAAGTTATTGTTATATATCGCTTTTGAAGAAAAGTCACAATTAGTTTTTTTTATGGGTCAGGGCGAAAGTAACCGTTAATTTGAAAACATAAAAGTTGATGTGAGTTCATGACTTTGAATGTTTTGTTTAATTTGTTTTTAAACTATAAAATGGCCGCTGACCTTTTCATTTAAACTCTAATACTATTGCTGGTACATGAAATTATATTTAAAAAAAAAACAATATTAAACAATTGGTCACATAAGAAACAACTCTTATACATATTTACTATACCATATACATATGTAAATTTATATATATGTACATAACTTCATACATACATATGTACAAATGTATGTTTTCGTATGACCATTATTATTAACATCCCTTTGAACCCTTTAACGTTTTCCCCCTTTTTCGCAGGAACATTACGCAAAACTTGTTCAATAATAAATTTTCAAATTTTTATTACGCGCTTGTTAGAAAAATTCGAAACAAAAAAAAACAAGAAACGAAAAAATGCAAATCATACTTTTGTGTTATCAATGACCAGAATAGGATCTTATTTCTTATGGCCATGGACCGTTTTAACAAAACATCCTTTTATTTTTCCAGCGCCATATGCTTAAGTTTTAATACACACGTCCATATACCTACACATACATGTGTTAGTAAAGGACATACATTGAAAAAGGGGTTTTAAATATTTTTAAACAGTTTTTTTTCAGCTAAGCTTTTCTAAAATTAATGTTTGTTGTCCAAACCGGTTTTTTCTTGGTCCTTTTTTAAAAATTTTTTGTTTATTCATTGAATTCTCCTGACAGATCGCGGTTGCAGCAGATAAAGATTTTTCACAACTTAAACATCCTCATGTTGGTTGAATGAGCAAATGGATGATTTTAACAAAAGGGTTATTGCCAGAGTCCGGTTAAGAAGTTTCATCCCTTTTGCTAAGCAGCCTCAGCAAAAGCGGTTCTTCTTTTCAAATATTTTGTCCATCTAAAGAAGTTTTTAAAGATTTTTTTAAAGAAAATTACAAAGAAAAAATTCCAAGCATAATCTTGTATTATGGGAAAATAATTATTTCTTTTTTTCTTTAAAGAAAAAAACAAACAGATTTTAAAACATTTGCAGCAAAAAGCCGTTAAAAATTTTTCAAGTAGAAAGAAAAAACGTTTTATAGACAAAAACCCGTTTTTTGGTATAAAATTATATGCTTTTAAAATATCAACAGTTTGAGTAACGATTTTATATAATTAATTTATATAATAAAAACTTAAAAATAATATTTTTTTTCAATAAGTTTTTTTGTTGTTTTTATTCAAAGTGTGCCACACAATTTAACCCTTTTTTTGTCTTATGCCACTGACCATCAACTGACCACAAGCAACTGAAAAATCTATCTTCCCTAAAGATGCTTTTCTATTCCCCTTTTCTTTATTGCACAAATAAAAAAACAACATAATAATAATTAGTTGTTGGGAAAAAACTGGTTTTATTTTCACAACTTGACCAGTGGTCAGCCAGTGAGTTGGCTCGTGCCAAGTGATTAGTTTAACAAATTTACGAATCCTTTTCTGTAAATAGAAAATCTATTTAAATAATTTTTAATAATAAAAAAAATAAATCTCTTTAAAAAACCGTTTCTTCTGATATTAATTGTTCCTTAATAAATTAGATTAGACACCACCTATGTAGATTCGAAGGGTAATATGCGTTTGTGCTGATGTTTGTGGCGCCCAAAAGTATAAGTCGAACACCAACCTTATATTATAGCGATCGACTCAGCATCACCTCCTGAGTCGATTTAACGATGTCCATCCGTCCATATGTAAGTCCGTCCGTCTAGCTGACTGGCTGGCTGTCCATTTAAACATTGTAATCAAAAAACAGATTGCATTTATAAAAATAGTTAAACAAAATTTGGAGCAGGTAATTTTTAGCTAAATTTTTTCGTAAATAAATAAATGGATTTTGTTGTAGGGTATAACCATCAATAAATGTCTAAGACATAAGGAAAAACACGACTTTCAATTTTTTTGTGTTAATTTTTTACACAAAAATTGAAATGAATATGTATAGGCGACAAGCAATCACCATAGCCTATTTCCTAATAAACTGTGAGTTAAACAGATGATATTTACATCCAACATTAACCACCGATCAAAGAGTGCTGATGATGAAATCCGTGAAATCAAAAAAAGCATTCCAAAAATTAATATTTTGATATGTAATTGTAGGCAAATTAAAAAAAAACATTGAACTAATTTTCCAAAATCAGCAAAGCTATGGACGAATTACCAATATGAACAAAAATGTATATAAAAGGAAATCAAATTTTGTAAGACTCTTATTACCTTTCGGACATACTTGTGACTACATATCGCTCATTTACTAAAGGAACGTCATAACCAGCGTTGCCATTTCTCAAGTTTTTCCTTGTCTTGCAAGTTTTTTGAGATGCGAAAAAGTTTGAAAGTTTTTAGCTAAGAAAACAAGTTTTTTGAAAATGTATGAAGTTTTTTTTTTAATTTATAAATTAAAATTGCAGTATACTATATTGAATGAAAATATTAAGCGATGTCTGTATGTAATTATATCTCTCACTACCTTAAAACTGCAACACTATAATTGTGTTTACTCCCTTTATTTTATTTATTTTAGTTTATTCAATTTTGTCGTTACCTATATCTACAGCAAATGTAGAGCGTATTTTTTCAAAAATTAATTTAAAAAAAATAATATTAGAAATAAATTATAAATGCCAACTTTATGTGGTATATTGAGAACAAAAGACTTTTTGAAAAAAAATTATCGTGATTGTACATTTTTTAAGCCAACAAAAGAAATGGCTTTAAATTTTATAACAAAACGATGTAGAAATAATATGCAATATATCTATATGATATATTTTGAAGATCTCCTATGAATTTATGGTCGTATTTATAACAAAAATTTAGCATGGAGTTAGCATAAGTGTCATTTTTAATGTATTTTTTACCAATTCTGCTAAACTCATGTTAACTTAAAATCAAACTCTTAATATTAGCTGATAGATATTCATTATAAATAAACTCTTTGCCAACACTTTGCTTAGCTGATTCGGCTTGCAAGTGAGCAGAAAGTTGTGTGCGATATATACGTATATTCTTATTTTTCGTTATAGATACGGCCGTTAATGTTTTGTTATTTATTATATGTTTTTGTTATTTAATTTTTTTTTTTGTAAAGAAAAATACATGTTTTGTTTTTTTATATATTTTTATTTTTAAATTAAATGAATTCCAATTAAAATTTTGTGTTTTTTTTTAAATTTTGACACTTTTGTAAAAAAAAGTTTTTTTTTTGGAAAAAAACGTTTATTTTTTTAAATAACAAGTTTTTCAAAAAAAAAATGGCAACGCTGGTCATAACTCAAACAACTAGTTTTGCAGAAAATTAGTTTAAAGTTTTCAATTAACATACAACTTAATGGAAATATTAAAAAATTGTCTTCTATCAAGAGATGAGTTTACACACCATTTGCATGCATTTTTACACAATATAAAGCATGACATAGTGAACAAATCTGCATCGTTAACTCGAAAATAAGCGATATGTACATATGTATACTCAAAGAAAAATCTATGTATTCTACGCTTAAATAAATCTAAAGCGGAGTCAAAAGTACGGTTAGTTTGGAATTTCTTAAATTAAGTACAAAAAAAGCTTGATTCAAGAATTAAAATTTTAGACGGAAAGAATTTAATTAAGGACGAATAGAATTAATTTAGGAACTTTTTTCTTGTTATAAAATTTTTAAGCATAATTCTTGAAAACAGTACCGTCTTCTACTTGCTTAAAGAATATTTGAGTATAAATCGTTTTATAATTTATAGGTACGATTTCAATAAAATAGCATGGCCCCTAATCATAGTCATAAACAAAGTTTACTTTAAAAGTTGTAAAGTATACTTTTGTTAGAAGTATGCTTTTTGTATACTTTAGATGAGTTAAAATATACTTTTAAATTAAAAGTCAACTTTAAGCTTAAAAATAGGTGAAGCTGTTACCTAAAAACACAAAACCAGCAGTCTTTTGCAAAATACAGCAGCCCACATTGCTTACCAAATTTTTTTTTATCTTAAACTAATTTAAAAGGGGCAATAAATGCTTGAAAAGGTTATTTGTCAATTTTTTAAAATAAATTAATATTTTTTTAGTTTTTTTGACTTTTGTGATTTCTTCTTTTTTGTTACATTCGTCATCATTATACAAAATCAGCTTATCAGATTACTATTTAATGTGCCACCCATTTAAAGCTAGTTTAATTAAAAACATACTTTATTTTTGACAATGATAGCAAAATGGTAAATAAAAGGTTTTTAACTTTAGTTCATAACTATGAATACGGGCCAATAATAATTATAATCTTAAATTTAGAACGGCTTTTTTTTTTGTATGTACATACTAGGGTTTGGGAATTCCCGCCCGGGAATTATTATAATTATTTAAAATAAAATATACTCCGGGAACACGATTTTTTTATTTCCGTTTCCCGGGAAGCTAAAAAGTCCGGGAATTCCCAAACCCTAGTACATACGTACATAAATACACTTCTTATTACATACCTACAAGTGGTAAAGGGTATTTAGGTTTCGACACATACGAATATAGCGCTCTTACTTCAAGAATTTTTGATATTTTACAAATTCTTTGTTCTAGTAAAAATTAAAATTTCTATTGTTCAGTTCAAGGAAAAGTGTTTTTCTTTTTTGCATTAATTAAATTTACTGAAAATTAAATCTTTGGAAAGAAAAACTATTTCCCATAGATGTAAAATAAAAAAATTGACTTGAATTGCAATTTATGCAAATTTCTCTGTAATTTAGTGTGACACTATTTGGGCTTTACCAAGTCACAGTTTGTAAATTTAATTAAAACCTTAATTAAATATTCATTATTGTTGTTTCATATCATTTAAAAACAATCTTAAATATGTAAATTTTCCTTAAAGTTTTCAATGCAAAAACTGCAAATTTCAATAATAATCCACTAATTTTCACAACATGTTGGTCTTTTACCGACTCAAGTAGGGCTGGAATGCGATTTTTCTTGTAGGAAAAATTTGCAAAAAGAAAAAGGGTTTCGTCGCCGTCTGTACGATTGTATTTGGTTTTTTGTTTAGGAATTTTTCTCACGTTTATTTTAGCGGTGGCATAATTTGCACATATCGAATTTCGTGATAACGGTTCTTGAGCACAAATGTTACAAAACTGTCAAGAAAAAGGATTAGATTTACAGCTAATGATTTTACGCAAATAAATGTCTGTTCCTCTGTCTGTCCAAAGGAAAAGACGAACATTTTCTAAAGGATATGGAAAATGCTTAATAAATCTAAATTAAAGAAAATGCAAAAAAGGGTTTAAATAAAAATAATTTTTGCATGTGTTGCATAAGTTGTATGCAGTTTTTGCATTTTGTGAATCCATTGTTTGCAAGATCGCCTTTGTTAATCACGTAGGTAGAGAACGGGAAATTTTTTAACTAAAGAAATCTTTTTACTTTCTTTCACTTTTTTTTTTTTTTTTGTTATAAAACCAACCCTTTCGGTAAAGCCTTTTCCTAACAACTTAAGGGAAAAAATGTTACATTAAAGATTTTCTTTGTTTTGTTTGTAAATATTGCGAAAGAAACGTATTAAAATCTTCACAACATCCTGATAAAAGTATTGAATTACTTTTTTTTATTATTTTTTACTTTTTGCAAATAAAATCTTCTTTTCAATTTTTTAATGTTTTTCTTAAATAGTATTAGAAAATTTTAATTAATCATTTTTGTGTTTTTTTTTTTTTTTTTTTTT
>NDXZ01011618.1:3221-14417 GCA_003055125.1 Paykullia maculata
TAAATGTAGTGGTAAGGCCGTATCTTTGGAAAATTAGCTACATGAGGTGGAAAATATATAGTGTTTTCATATGCACACATAAGTGGCACAATTGGAAAATTGTAACACAATTTTAAGTAATTTGTTGCTCCCAAAGTTATTTATTTTATGTACACATAGCTACTTTTGATTCTACCCACTTATATTTAAGAGTTTTGTTTCAAAACTCAAATTCATAGCTACTGTTGCTATGTTCCAGACTTGCAAACATCTATTTATAGGCATTTATACCTTTTTAATCATAAACAAAACTCAAAACTATTGTTTAATATTACCCTGTCCCAAAAAGGAAAAAAAAACATTTAAACCATTGCTTATCGCACATTTGTTTAACTCTTTTTTTATTTTTGTTCTTGTTACTATTGTAGCAAAAATATGAACAGAAATTAAATAAAATGAAAATAAAAATATTGTTTAGACCTTTCAGTTGGTGTTTAGGGATTTAAGTTAACAATTTACACACCCAGATTTTTTTGTTGTATGTTGTCGTATATGTGGCATTTGTTTCAACTTTACCCTCTTCTTTCCTGCCCTAGAGGTGAAAAATTCGCGAGCGTATGCATGATCTCTAGAGCGTACAGTGTTATAAATGTTATTGTGTACAATTAAAAAAAAATAGTCCAAGATTAAAATAAAATTCAATATGAATTTAAAACATAATTTTTATTTGTATTATCTGTTAAACTTTTTAATCTATAAATTTATTAATAATTATTATTTTGGCTTAAAGTTCATAACATAAGAACTAACCCCCATATTTATAACCAATTTTTGAGTTTATTGAACGAAATTTTCATACAAACAATAAACCTTCAATAAACTTAAAAAACTATTGTGAATATGGGTAAACTTTTAAATCAAAAAACATTGTCATTATATCACAATTTCAAAGATTGATGAACATTAAACTAAAATAAAAATTTTTTAAATATTTATAATATAAAATTTAAAAAAATTAAATATAAAAAAAAATTGTTTATTGTTTTTTCTATTTTGGCTTGAGTTAATGAAATTGTGATAGTTTTTAGAAAGAATAATTTTGCAAAATCAAGTTCCCAAACTAGCCGAGTGAATGCATGTTTAAAACCAACTTCAGGTTCATCCTCAGCAATCTTTGAATCGTACTCCTGATGGTTTGTGTAAACATCATCTATGAATACGGGAATATGAACACAGATGTTTTTAATATTCTATGGTCACTGCAATTATTTATATTATTGCCACAAACCTATTACTGTTGTAGTTAGTTTTTAGTAAGTGACTAAACCATAATAATGATTAAAACAATCTTTTATTTGTTGATATTAATAATTTACAGTGTTGTTGGTAATTATAAATATGCTGTTCTTACAATATATGACACCCATAATCCAATAGTAACATATTCCTGCAGCCATAATATTGGTATTAGCGTTAAATATGCCTACAAACATAATATTTTGTGAAAATCATGGATATGATTTTATTGATCATAATATTTTTTAACTCTTCTGTGATCATGTTCCGTAACCATACTCAACCAGATTTTTTCTTTGCGCGTATATTTTTTTTATATTTTTTCCATATTATGTGAGTGAGAACGAAATTTACTTACAAATGAGATTTTTCTATTGATATATAAATGAGAGCATTTACAACCTCTTACGTTCGATTTGAGGATATATTGAATTTAAATAGTTAAATTTTTGTTCTAATTTCTTTAATAAAACAATTTTTTTTATTTTTTATCGATTATAGATTTTTTTAAAAAAAAAACTTTAATAACATTTTTTTAAGTGTTGTTTAAAATTTAATGCTAATAAACATTTATATTTAAATCATAACAAATAATTGCTAATTTTGATTGCAGTCGTTAAGTAAATGTATTCTATAAATCCAGTCACACTGTGTGTACTTTTTTTATACAACCATATATTCTGTCAGGCTTATAGATAAACTGTTTTTAAAAAAATCAGTAACACAACACATTGGGAATTAACTAAACACACCACTGATTGTAACTTTTGTTTGGCATACGTACATACATACATGCACACAGGTATATAAATGTACAAAAAGCATACACAAGCACATTTAATTATTTAACTTTACTAAAGCACTTAGTACTCTGTTTTTATGTAGAATGAACTAAGGTCCATTTAGACGTTTTGTTTTTAAAAAAATTGTCCCTTTTTCTCCCTCTTATTTTTCATCTATTTGTCATAGGGCGTAATTATTTGTCCTCATTTTTTTGTTTTGCAAAGTAAAAAAGCGCAACAGAAGATGTCACTGCTAAGCCCTTGACTGTTTTGAGAATATTTTTTGTTCACTTTTACAGACTCTTCATATGTAATACTTAAGTATGTATGTAAAGAATATGTAAAGCTATTTCAGTAAAACTTTTGTATGCTTCTTGACGTTTTTCCATGTGATTGTCTGCAATCAAAGGATGAAATTGCGTGGCGTTTAGGGAAAACAATAAATAGAAAACAAAACACAGCCATTATACTTGTTAAATTATATGGCAAAAACAGAAAAAAAGACTTTACAATGATTAATTCTAAATACAAAAGGAAAAATAGAGACATTCTATTTTCACATATTTAAACATTTACAGTTAATGGCTGACTATTACAAATATTTACATTTGTAAAAGAATCCTAACATTATATATTCTTATATCTGTAATATATAGACAATATGCTAAATGACAAATTAAATATGCTTGCGCTTGTTAATTCTATTAGGGTTGGTTTGCTGGAGTTGTTCTTAATCGAGGAAATACAGTGGGCGGTAAGTGGGTAACAAGGTAACTTAATCAGTCCCACATTGGTATTTATTTACGTTTCTACGTATTGCAAAGTAATTGAGTTGCCCCGAAAAACACAGTAAATTGTGGTGCATGCATGTGTGCTTGTAAATGTTACCTGTGTCTATGTACATAGGATAGCGAAAGAGTTGGGTGCGAGTTTTTATATCAAACACATGGTATGCGTATAAAAAGTTAATATATATTTTTCATTGCGTATATTTGTGTTTATATAGAAAATTAATGTTGGTTAAAAAGGTATTGAATAAATGTTTTATATGTTTAAATATACTTTGTATACACATACATATAAATACATGAACAATTTTTTTAATGAGCGTGTAAATTTTCGTGACTTGATAGGTTAAAAAAGTTTAATATATTGCTGGTTTAAACTAGAAAAAATTCTCGTTGAAAAATAAACTATTTTTTATTTTAAAAGGATTAACGTTTAATAAATAAATATTTTGCTAACTTCAAAGTAACATTATATTTATGTTGTGGTTTTTACTTAGTTAATATCAAAAAGTTAAAATCAACCCTTAACCCTTTATCAACAAACAATACTTTTGGTTTTGTCGGTTGTTACTTCTGTTTTGTTTGTTAATGGCTCAATGAGCTGTATCGCTTTATAAAAGAAAATTGTTAACGTTAATGTTAAAATTTATTTATATGCGAAAGCACAGTTTTGGGATTTATAGTACATATTTTGCTATTAAATGTTTAAGCTATGTGTATATGTGTGTTAATAACTATAAATTGATTTTTTTATTTTTTTTACTATCAGTTTAATGGTTTATTTTATTTACAAGCTATTATTAGAGTTAATTTTTTATTTATCGTGACTTTTACCGAAATACACAATTTTATTAAAAATCATAGTTACAAAAAATCTATTTACAATACTTAACAATAACTTGATTTATAATAAGTAAAAAAAAAACATAATTTAAAATTAAGTTAAATGTTTAATTTTTTTTTTACTTTTTGTAGCATATCATATGAATAACCTAATTTTTTGTTAACATATTTCATTAACAACAAATGGATATTTATTTGTCGCTTGGACAATGTTGTTTAAATCTAAAAAAAATTGTTGTTAGTTTAATTGTGTATTTCACTGGTGGTTATACCAGATCATCAGTAAACTTTCAAACTATTTATTTTCCTAAATGCTGTATGTTAAAGTAAGAATTCAAATACAAATGGAATGAGAATAATTAAAAAAAAATTTAAAAAGTTCAACAAACAAGTTTCTTCAGTTATAATGTATTTTGTTTTTCTTCTTCCCTTATACATTTCCTAAGGATAGCCAAAAATGTATTAAGAAAAATATTTGTTTATTAATTCAGTTCATTCTTTTTTAATTCAATTCATTTAGCCAGTACATAATTGACAATTGTTATGTATATTTCATACCTAAGTATTTTCTTAGGCAAATCTGTGGTAGTAAGCCCTTATTCTACAAGCACTACTTTAAGAATAAACTTCAAAATTTTCCCTGAATACGTAATCTTAAGCCATTGAAAAATTTAACATAAATTTGTATCTATTCATGCATACATTTATTTTAGTTTTTTTTTCTTTTTAAAGGCGTTTTAAAAAGGTGGTTAGATATCCTTACGAAGTATACAAATGGTGTTAGGTACCATCTTGATTCAAACTTCTGCTACATCAAGCAAAATTATTGCAAACATATTATTTACACGAAAATAAACCGGAATCGCTCCGCACATACGTTTGTAATTCTTTGTATATGTTACCTGCATTTGTATTTGTATCATAGGTGTAATAAATGTTACATTACGACAACGCTAAGACACACACACATAAACTTCAAACAATTAATAATCATATATACTCCATATATAATCATATCATCTTATATGTTAAATTAACAATGTTTATTAATTGTAATACCAGCACAGGATATAGTTGAATTATCTTGGAAATATATGCGGTAGTTTGAACGAAACAATGCATACATTTAGATTCGAGTATAGATTTAATGCGAACTACAATGAAAACGATTTAATACAAATATAATTTACACAGTTGCACCATTACATTAAAGTGTAAATATATAAGTATATATATGCATATAGTTATGGTGTTCCAAAATTCACGCAAAACTTAATTTTTTTATGGGGCTTTGAGTAAAATCTATATTATTTGTTAATTCGGTTGGTACAGTGTTCAGCTATATGTATGGGTAATAACACTAAGTTAGCAGCATCCCGACATTAAATGGTAATTGGTATAATCGGACCCTTTTTTCATAAAAAAAAGTAAATATTCTTTCTTTCATGTCATGATATTGGCTTAAAATATCATGGTCCACCATTTTTAAAACTGATTTCTTTTGTATAGAAAAGTGGTTTCTAATTTGCTATAAAAAAATAAAATTCCAAAAATTCATATAAAAATTAATCTCCAATTTTATTGGATGTGGTAGAAAATTTAACAGAAACTTAAAAATAAATTAAATTTTAGAGTTTTTTTCCATCATAGAAACACTATATTGTTATGCACTTTAAATTCACCAAATGCATTGAGTCTTCTTCCCACTTGTTTGTTTATATTTGGTGAATTTTAAGTAACAAACAATAAAGTGCGTTAATAGCAGAAGAGAGGTATAGACAATGGTTTGACTAAAGAAGACAATGGTTGAGGACAAATGCTACAAGTGAGTTAATGATGTCGTTTATAATAAAATACAAAAAAAATTATTACATATTTAATGCAGAGAGATGTTGGTGTAAAATTCAACTGCCACCGTAAGCATTGCTTAATCTATAAAGGGATGTATGTAAGTAAATTGTAAAGAAAACGATTTCCTGCCCTGATAAACAATGGTTTTTAAGCTACTTAATGGGCATTTTAAAATAAGAAAATTAAAAGTTTATCAGTAACTATTTAGCAATTTTAGTATTATTTTATTTTCGCAGAAAATTATTCTTTGTTATGATTGTTTGAAAAACACCTTATAAACATAGTAGATTTTTATTCAATTTCTTTATTAGAGAGTTTAGAAATTCGTTTAAAAGAATTTTAAAAACTTAAAACTATTTAAAAACTTTTTTAAAAATAAATGGTTTGAATATTTATTTGAAAATTAGTTGAACTGTTATTAATTATAAAGATGGTGGACAAAAGCACATAAGCTATCAATTAGTTCCCCTTCGATGGATGGGCATGAAAGCGAAAAAAAGAACGTGGTTAGGAACAAGGACAAATGACAGAAAGATCTTTACAGCTGGTGAATTTGGTTCTCACTCACTAAGAAAAAGTATAAAGTAGTTAGGGGACAAATCCTAGTTACTAATAATATATAAATTATGAGTTAAATAGATGATATTTACATAAAACAGCAGAAGTACCGATCAAAGAGTGCTGAAGATGAAACCGTAGCAGGTTTCGAAAATGCATTACACTCGGCTAGTGTCGTACTCGATATTTCATAATATTCTTGATTTAATATTCACATGAACTAAAGCCTTACGATATTAATTGACAATAAAAGGTTTTATCGAAAATATTGCGTATGCAAAAGTTTTTTTTTAAATGTATTTATTCGGTAAACTGAGAATTTATTGAAAAACTCTGCAAAATTTAAAATTCCAATTTAATTGAATTGAAAAAGCTTTACTGTTAACTACAGATCAATAATTAATAGTGCTGCTAAACCATATAAGACTTTCATTTTAATTCTTTTTTAATCAAACTAATATAAGATTATATATTTACGCCAACTGTTAAAGCTCTAGTTGCTATTATTTCCTGTATGATTGTGTGCGTAACAAGTAATTTGCATACCGGATCAATCTTGAAAAATTAATGGCTTCCCAGCCAAATAATGCTATATACCACAGAAAGGAAACACCAATGTCTCCCCAGCCGAATGTTATTCTTATGCTGCACTAAAGCAAAAGGAAAAGAAAACAAAAAATAATATAAAAAATACTATAAAAAATAACCAGCAACAATGAAAGCACCATGTGTTAGTTTTTTAATGGCATGGTTAAAATGTACGCATAACCCACATACGCGGCTGCAAGCAACAAATTAAACACAGAAAATAACGAACAATGAACCGCCAACATCACAAAAAAATACACATGACATTTACCAGCAGGATATAAAAATACTAGCAACTACAGTTTTAAGCGAATAAATAAAGACAAGGAAAAATAAAAAAAATCTTACCTTGAAATCTGGTTTATAAAATGTGTTATAAATACAATTAAATGCATACGAAGAGCAATATTTACTTAAGAAGCCTTTAAACGTTTTGAAAAAATGTTAAAAAATGTAACCTAAAAAACACTTAAATTTCTATTCAAGGTAAACAACTAGCTGCTATATTTTCCTAATGGAATCAAAGTTATTAATTTTCAATAAAGGTTAATATAATGAAAACGTTTCTATTTCAATTTAACAACTTTTAGGCGAAACAAAAGTATTTTTCTAGAAACTTTTTCGCTAACCTTTTGACGTTCCAAGTTTTAGAAAATTCATAATGTTAAAAGTATGTTATTAATCATTAATTTTGTTCTTTGATGTCTTGTTTACCAAACCAATTATAAGACTTATCCTAAAAAATACCTTTTTTTAACATTCTTATATATTAATGCCTTTTTAGCTCCTGTAAAATGTTTGAGATATTAGTTACAACGTTAAGTATTTAGAAGAATGTTGTCACATTGCGTTAAATTTACTCTGTCACTGAGAATATTTCTAATTAAACATTTTGGTAAGCTATGTATGCTTTAAGAGCTTGTTTGTGTAATAATTGTTACTTGTAACTAGTATAAAAAGGGTATTAAATGTTTAACCATCTGTAGCACATACGTAAATGTTATTTGGAAAGGTATAAAAGCTTTTTCTTGAGTCTTATACACAGAGGCATAATTTAAACAATGTCCTTATGCTTGTCTTTTGATTAAAACGTTTTGGATTTAACACATACTTTTGAAAATCATAATACAAAAAGACAAGTGCATTGTAATGTTCAACAAATTTTTTCTTAGGCCGCTGATCTAGCGAAATTTTAAAGCAAAAAGGTTTATTGGCTGATTATCAACTGATTTTTATAACAACTTTAATTTGCTTTATACATATAAGCACGAATAAAGCAAGTAAGTAAAAATAAATAAATAAAAAATGTTATTACAATAACACTTTTTCTATTTTTTATATTCTTTTAACAAAGAAAAAAATGCAAATAAAATATCTTTCCTGTAAGTCGCGTCTTACAATTTAGTACATAATTGAAAATTTTTAAAATCTACTAAAATTGATAAATACCTAGATGGAGGTTAACTTATAGAATTATTAATTTGTAATATATAGTTGTTTTTTTTTAATCGGAGCAAATATACTTGTATCCATAATACTTATATTTTTTTAATCAAAAATGCTAGGACACTGCAAAAAGAGATTTTATTTGAAATTTTTATTTTGAAATCATTTAACTATTAAAATAGAATATTCTTCTTAGACTTCTAATGATTGAGTATGATTGTTATAATTGATCAATATTACTAATACGCCTAGATGGACAACTACTAAAATAACACAACAAACTAAGTTCGTTTTTCTTAATCTTGATCAAAATACTGCTCGTGTATGGGATACGTTTGGAATGTCCTATTTATTTCTTAAAGAGACACTGGTGTGGAAGCATTGTAGAAATTACCCAAGCAACGATAGAGCTATATTTCAACCTATCACTAATGTTAAGAGAGTGTATACAGATTTTCCTTTAAAAAAGGCATTTTCGTTTAACTCCTACATGCAGCAATCGCGATAGCAAAAATTGACTACAATGGCGACAATATCAGCAGCCAACCATCATCACCACATTGCAAATGTAAAGGGGATGTGATAACTAAAGATTATACATGTGAATAAACAAGTATGTTTTATAGCTCCTTTTAATCATCTACCTCAGTATAATTCAAGGCAATGCAGAGTATTGCGTAAGAGAAGCTGATATTAAACGAATGCCACATTCTGTACTCACATGTAGTGTAAACGTGTGTGTTTGATGTTAACGACAATGATCTTTAAAAATTTCACTACAATATATTAAAGTATGCAATTGTATTATGTTTTTGCAGTCGTTAGTGGAGTTTTACAAATTAATGCAAATACAGTTGGTACTCTTTTGGTAGCATAATTTAAATGAGTTTATTTATCTGACTTAAGGCACGCTATAGATGGTTATAGTGTTGCAAGTATTAAATTTATGGTTTAAAAATTTTCTTCGGTATCAAAGCAATGCAAAAAAAGCTAAGGACCTTAAATATACTGTAAACATAGGTGTAAATATATAAAAGGAAACTTAGGTACATATCCGAGACTTTTCGAAATAATGCTACCTTTAATTTCGGTCTCTCTGACAGTCCAGATCTTTAGAAAAGTAAACTCTGACCGCTTAATAAAACATCATTCTAGAATTATTAACCTTTTACTGCTGGAAAACACTTTTCATAATAAATAGTTAGTTCAAAGTTTTCAGTTTGATTGGTATTTAGGTTGCGTCTTAAACTTATAATTTTATATGTTATACTTTTGTTACCACTAAGTATTTGAGGTTTTTTTCTTTTTAAAATTCCTCATTTAATTTGGTCTTGCGTTAATTACTAGATATTCAAGGAAAGATACATTTTTGTGCATGATTTAGTTTGCTCTTTTATCCTGTTGACATTGAAAACTTTCCCATGAATTATTTTAAAACATTTGTTTCTAAAAATATTTAAAAAAATTTTAATTTTATTTGTAATTTTTTTTTCTAATATATACATCCTTCTGCAATAGTTTTTTATTTCTTGTTCTTATATTGTAGATACAAAGATCAAAAGTTCGATTTTAAGTTTTACTTTTTTTAAATAAATTATATGATTATATATGTACATACGTACCGTCACCTAGTGACATCACCATACAGTGGTCTAACTACGAGTTAAATTATTATGCATTAACCATCTCCCCTGTGTGAACTTGCAAGGAACGCACAGGTAGCAACTTATCCACCTCATTAAAATTCTGGATAATATAGTAGAAACCTTGCTCAAGAGCTCGGTCTATCTTGGTTCCCTTTTGCTGTCAGATCTACCTATTACTAGGTAGAACTGATAAGGTCCGGCTGACCGAAGTCTGTCACAAGCTCAAGCATCAGCCAGGACTCCTACCTTCTTTGCACAGCATTGTGTTATTAGTAACACTCATAGAGGTGTTTTTTCAACCGTCCGAAGTAAGTCCGAAGACGAACATCAGCACAAATTGACACCTCTTCCTGCTAGTTCTGCCAAATGCGAAACCCAGGAATCAAACCACAGCCATTACGTTGACCCCGAAGGAACCTCAACCAATTAACCAGTCCAGGACAAGTCCTGGGGGCTCACTGGTTCCCGTGGTACCAGATTGATTCTGGTGGATCACCAATTTGGGTCCAGAAACCCGAGGCTAAGGCAGCCTCTTTTGCCCCGAGGGCATTAGAACCATGATGGAGATTTCATCATAATGCTAACTACCCCCGAGGGGAAGTTATATTTATATATATTTATATTTTGGTTAAAAAAGTTATTGTATGCTATCAAATTTATAATTATTTTTTTAAAAAAATACTTTCAGTTGAAATTGCCTTCAAAACTAGTTAAAGTTTTTCTTCGGTTTTTAAATTCCAAGAACTTTTACATAAAACGACAAAAATGTTTTTCTTACTCTTTCGTTTCTAATCAAAGTTTTTCATTTTTTTCTATGAACCAATATTTGCCGTTAAGCGTTCTTCAATATTCGCCAATTGCCACAACGTTAACGCTTTTTTTTTGTATCTTACTATTGGCACAATGAAAACAAAAGTCTTTTACACGCTCTTTTTAACTTAAATAAAATACGAAATTTTTTAAAAGATGAGTTGTACAAGCAAAGAAAAATAACCTAAAAGGAACTACACAAAAATTGCTATGAGTACCAACTACCAGCTTTTCAGATCTGTTGGTAGTTTATTGGGAGTTCTTAGGGTTGCATGGCTGCTTTTCGTTTGTTATTCATGTAATTTTATTTTTTTCATTTTATTATTTTAGTTCATACAAATACGATAGCAGCTCTTATAGAAAATGTGAATGTTCCGCTTCTTTCTTTTTTAGTTTAACACACGTTTGTTGACTTTTCTTCTTATTTTTTCGTTTTATTTTATTTTCGTTTGCTTGTAAAAAGATTAACCTTAACTTTTAATTTTTTATTTTTAAATTGCTCATATGGTTACAAGATATTTATGTAAATTTTAATTCCTTGGTTAAATAAGTTGGTTAAAAAGCATTTCCTTTATGTGGTGCAAAAATAATAAGAACTGCACATATTGT